>RCUC01162193.1:0-46410 GCA_003697995.1 Taxidea taxus jeffersonii
AGGTTTTAAAAATGACAGCTTCATTGAGATAGAATTCATATACTATATATTCACCATTTTGAAGTCTACAATTCAGTAGTTTTTAGTTATATTCACAGAGTTGTACCACCATCACCACAATTTAAGTCGAGTCATATTTGTCACTCCAGAAAGAAACCCCATACTTCTTAGCAGCTGCTCTCTCCATTCACTGTTCTCTCCAGCCTTTGGTAACCACTACACTTTCTGTTTCTATGGATTTGCATATTCTGGACACCTTATGTAAATGGAATCATAAAATATGTGTTTTTTGTGACTGGCTTCTTTCATTTAACATGTTTTCAAGGTTTATCCAGGTTGTGGCATGTATCACTAAACTTTATTCTGTCTTACAGCAGAATAATATTCCATTGTATGGATAGGCCACATTGTGCTCATTCTTTCATTTGATCAACATTGGGTTTGTTTCTACTTCTTGGCTACTATAAATATTGTTGCTATGAACATTTGTGTACAAGTTTTTGTGTGGACATAATGTTTTTATATCTCTTGGATATATATATACATATATACATATGTATATATATATATATATAGGAGTGGAATTGCTGGGTCATATGGTAACTGTAAATCAGAATTTTTGAGGATCTAACAAGTTGTTTTCCAAAGCAGGTGCACCATTTTACAATTCTACCAGCCATACAAGAGAATTTAAAGGTTTAAGTTTTAACTCACTGTATGCTCCAACAAAGAAAAGCCACCTGTTTTTTTAAATTTACATTTCACATTTCATTATCCTGAACCATTTTGCACTTTCTAAAGCAAAGACACAAACTCTCTCCTCTTTACTGTGACATTAAATGAGATGATACTCCAATTATTTCCCATTTTATTTTTTCCAGCCAAGGAGAGATGATAGAAGCAATTAAATACTTGAAAAAAGTTGTAAAAATTGCAAGAAACAATTTTCAAAGACTAGATGTTGTGAAAGCAAGTACAATGCTTGGGGATATCTACAATGAAAAAGTGAGTATATGTGTTTCATTCTTGTAGGGAGAAATTCTCAGAGTTTTAAAATTCTATTCCCATTTGACTCTCACCTTCCCATAATATGTTATGCAGAATGACCCCAGGACCGCAGGGTTTGGTTAATGCACAGGTTAGTTACTTCCTCTTTTTCCAGGACCTGAGTGCCATCTTGGGCACAGTTACCACAAGCTGCTAAAACTGATTCATGTCTTCACAGCCAGTGAAGGTTCTAAGTGGTTTTGGATTTGAAGAGCAATGAAAACATTTCAGTTCAAAGTGTATCATTATAATGGTTGGCTCTTATCTGCTGACACTAACATTCATCTCCGTTGCTTCAAATTCTCATTTTATTAATTCAGCAGTGATGGGCCTGCTAGGTTCTTCAGGAAAAGAAAGGACAATCCCAAGAGTAATTCTGAAGGGAATATGGAATTCTAGCCTCAGACTGGTTATGTGAAAGAAAAAAGAAAGAAGAGAGGGTCTAAAATAAAAGTATCTTATTCAAGAGACCATTACTAGTGAAATGAATTGGTCATAACACATTGATCTTTTGATTGATTTTTCCTGAGTTTAGCTCTTATTACCCAGAAGTATAAAAGAGGCTTTTTTTTCTCTAGTTACAATTACTGTTTTGATAATGATAGGATCTATCATTTTTGAGGGCAGTTTCATTCTTAAGCTATGTTTCTATACCTTATCTTAGTCTTTAATGAGACATTGTATACATATTGATTAAAGGTACTAATTCTGAGACTAAACTCAGGTTTAGTAGGTGAAAAGCCTACGTCTTTCACTTATAAGATCTGTAGCCTAGGACAACTTACCTTCTAGGTGCCTCAATTTTCTCCCCTTATAAGGTTGTAGTGAGTATTGAGTTAATGAATGTAAAGCAGTTAGAGAATAGCACCTGGCAGGGGAAGCAAGTGCCAGCTAGATAAGCCATTATTATTCGGCACACCTTTATGGGGTATTATACAATCTCCTTTTTCCCTGAGGCTCAGAGGGTTTAAGTAACCTACCCCAGGCCTCCATGTTTCTAGGTGGCAGTGGTGGTATTCAAACCCATGCCTTAATCACTAGTCTTTTATTTGGCAGATAATTGACTTTTTGATGATTCCAGAATTATTTAGGCTTTTTAAGTTTTTATTTTATTTTTTTCAGTGTTCCAGAATTCATTGTTTTGCACATGCAATACGTGCCCTCCATAATACCCACCACCAGGCTCACCCAACCCCCCACACCTCTCCCCTCCAAAACCCTCAGTTTGCTTCTCAGAGTCCACAGTTTGCTTCTCACAGTCCACATCTCCCCCTCCAGTTTCCCCCAACTCACTTCTCCTCTCCTCCCAATGTCCTCCGTGTTATTCCTTATGCCCTGCAAGTAAGTGAAACCATATGATAATGGACTCTCTCTGCTTGACTTATTTCACTCAGCATAGGCTTTTTTTTTTTAAGGAAACAGAATTTGAAATTAATCCAAATGAATGAAACTACCATAGTTCCTGCTATGGGAAACATGCTTTTAAACAGGGTATCTGATTTCGTATTACACCCCCTCTCTCACTTACTCTGGCTCATGTGCTTCCTCTTGCCTATTACCCACGATCATTAAATTCCCTTTTGCTCTTGACTGTTACTCTCCTCCTTTTCTTCTCCCCTGCACACCTTGCTCTTCTCTCCTCCCCTGTCTTTCTGGTCTGTCTTTATGATCTCCGTGTTCCTTTCCCTATGATCCTGCCCACTTTGTTTCCCCTCCTCCTTTGTGCCTCCCGCACCTCCCGCACCTGTCACCCCAGGTCTCTCTCTCCACCGTGTGCCCTTTCTGCTGCCCCATCTCTATGGTACAACTCTACTCTGGTGACTCCTGGATTTTATGCTCTTGTTTCCTTTTGGGGATGCCATGCTGAAACACAGACAAGGTTCATGGCCTTGTGAGACTGGCAGTCTAAAGGGAGCTTGTCCTGTAGTAACAGAATTGGCATTCCTAGTTATTCATAGTCTTACTTTTTAAAAGGATTGTTCTTCAAAACAGAAGTGCCAAAAACACAAATTGCCTTACCCTCCACCAAACAATGCCCAGAACTCAGTGTGTTAGTGTAACACAAACATTAAGTATCAGCATATATTCTCCTAGTTACAGGAAGCATTAGGAAAAGAAAATGATAAACCCTTCTGACGGGTCATTTTTATATTTGCATTTTTTAAGCTTTTTGCCAAGGGTTTGTATCTCATCAGTCTGTATTTTATTCTCTGGCTCTTAATTCTTGAAGAAGAGTCTAATATGTTAAAGGCTGGAGACATGAATACTATCCAAAGGCTATGACAATTACCAAAAGTTAATTTTTTACTAGTATGTCCCAATTCTAATATAAAATTTAGAGGATTTCAGGTATTCATGCTATCTTCAAATATACATGCCTTCAAATATACAAGTTCATTCATACATCTTAGTGACTTTGTATTTTAATGTAATAAATGGTCACTGATAAGTAGGGTAGTGATTTTTAATAGTTTTTTTTTTTTTTGAGAGAAAGCTTGACAGGGGAAGGGGCAGAAGGAGGAGAGAGAGAATCTCAAGCAGGCTCCACACCCAGTAAAAAGCTTGATGCAGGGCTTAATCTAACAATCCTGAGATCATGACCTGAGCCAAAATCAAGAGTCAGATGCTTAATTGACTGAACCACCCACATGCCCCTTAAGTATACAATACTATAACAATTTTATGACATCACAGACTTCAAAACAAAACTTGATTTGTTATTAAAATTGTTAATGTTGGGGCACCTGGGTGGCTCAGTGGGTTAGGCTGCTGCCTTCGGCTCGGGTCATGATCCCGGGGTCGTGGGATCGAGGCCCGCATCGGTCTCTCTGCTCTGTGGACAGCCTGCTTCCTCCTCTCTCTCTGCCTCTCTGCCTACTTGTGATTTCTGTCTATCAAATAAACAAATAAAATCTTTAAAAAAAAATTGTTAATGTTGCATTCAGTTTTTGTGCATTACTGTGATTCTTTGTGGGTACTTCCTCAAGTCAAAAATCCACTGATTACTTCTCAGGCTGACTGAGTTGTTAAATCATTACCAAGAGTATGATTTGAAAACATATGACAAAGTGAGTTTATTAGAATCTAATGCAGTTATTTTTCCTTCTTATTCTTTTGAAACAGGGAGATAGCTTTGATGACATCCTGAATTTCCTTCTAGTTCTACAAAGTCATTTCCTAGGAAAATTCTGACAAGGAATTATGTCATGTCTCTTATTTCAGCTGCTTATGGATTTCCTAATGATATTAAATCCCTTTATTCAAGTTATACGCCTGAACAATCTTATAAGCTGTTTGCATCCCATCCTATCTATTGTGCTTTTCCATGAAGGAAACTTGTAGGACAAAGAGGAACCTCACTGATTTTTGCCCATTTCCCCTTGAATCTGCACTCAGTTACTTATTAACTGTGACCTTGGGCACATGAATTCTTTGATCCTCAGTTTCTTCATGTTTCAAGTGTCAATAACAAGATACCTTGAAAAACTATATAAGGATTAGAAATTTATAAATATATACGTGGTGCCTAGTCACATGCCTAGCATAGGTTGGGTATACAAAAGCACTTAGCTTCTTAACACACTCAAGCTCACTGCCCGCAACTTCAGACTCATATCCCACTGCCCGCCCGACATCGTCACTTAGACTTCAAATATAACCTGTTAGAAATGAACTCATCATTTTCCCTTAAATTCTGTTCCTCTATTAACTTCATGTTCAACTATGATAGAATATGACCCAGGTATTTTCTAGGCAAACCTCTCAATCTATGAGCTTTCCCTATCTGACCTCATCTAGGCCCATGGTCTTAGATATGCTGAAGACTTCCAAATTTGTATCTCCAGCTCTGATCTCTCCTTGGGACTCCACACTTGCAAATCTAGCTTTAGACATCTTAAATTTAACAGGATTCCTTCCTCCCAGTCTTCTCCATCTTAATAAATGGCATCATTATCTATTAGCCCAGCTGCTCCAACCAAAAATCTGGGTATTCTTTGATTCTTTTCTCCTGCCTGCTCCATATCTACTCCAGAAGCAAACCCTGACCTTTATGCCACCAAAACATATCTGAGATGCACCTCCTTCTCTGTTTCTGCTACTACTATCCCATCAGTTTGTGACACTATTTTCTCACCTGCCCTACCGCAGGAAGTTCAAGCCCAATCCCCAATTTTCACCCATATAATCCAGTCTCCACACAGATGCCCAAGTAGTCCTTTTAAATGTAAATGAAATTGTGTTATTTTTCTACTTAACACATTTCCATTACTTCCCATTTTTCTGGGAACCTGAAATAGTCTAGGTGAGATGTACACCAACTCACGCCATCTCTGACTTTATTTCTTCCTACTCTTATTGACTCCACCACAGCCAAATGGACTTTGTGAAGCTCTTCAAATATGTGGAGCTTGTTGCTGCCTTAGGACATTTGCCCTAGCTGCAATACCCTATATGGAATGCTCCCCAATCTGAGCTTTATATCCCTGAATTATTGTCATCATATCTCAGTTAGATGCCACATCTTCAGAGAGGCCTTCCCTTGGCAACTGACTAAAAGTAGTCACATGGGTGAAGGTAGTTCGAAGGTACAAACTTCCAGTTCTAAAAGAAGCAAGTCTTGGGAATGTAATGGGCAGCATGGTAATTACAGTTAATAATACTGTATTTGTAATTTGTAATTTGTAATTTGCCAAGAGTAGCTCTTAAAATTTCTCATCACAAAAAAATTTGTAACTATGTGAGGCGGTGTTAACTAAACTTTTTGTGGTGATCACTCATTAATATATACAAATATTAATCATAATGTTATACACCCAAAACTAATATAATGTCACATTTCAATTAGACCTCAGTTTTAAAAGGCATATGAAGGTGCTTTGAAAAGGTACTTGTATTTTGTAATATAAGATGGCATTATTGTTATTCATAAGGAAACCCGTTTAATCACAGCTACCATTTCTGTAATTTGAGTGCTCAAACACACTTTCTAATCTAAATTGATGAAATCTAATCCACTATATTCTGTGGGGCTTTCTAGGCATTTGAGAGAGAAGCCAAAAAATTCAATCAATAAAAGTATCTGTTTTGTTGAAAAAATAAAACCTTTTAACTTCCACTTAACCAAAATATCTGAAATCTCCATATTTCCCATTTCCATTCATTGAAATCCTGAAAGCTGCATGCCAAAATAGAAATTATATGAAGAAGAAAAAAAGTAACCACCAGGTACTCTTTAACATTATATTTCACATAGCAGTCATCTCCTAGTTTTCTTGTTTATGATATTTTCTTAGTGTTGTTTAATTTGGCTAGAATAGCTTAATGAGAATAGGGACCATATCTACCTTATTTATTATTTTGTTCCAGATCCTAAATGAGAAGGTGGCACAGAGGTGGTGAGCAAAAATACGTGAATTTATTGAATCAATCAGTAAATTTGTAACAAGATTTCTACCTCAGGAGAGTAAGAATCTCTCAATTTAGGAATTCCAAACTTCCATTTCATATTTGTACAATGATTCTGAAAACTGAATCTTTAAAAGCAAATCTAATATTCCTGGTACTGGTCAGTCTTCCTCATCATCTCTTTTCTTGCTTCATATTATTCATGCAATGTAGGCTAATTGTATTCCTTATAATCACTTCTTAGAAATAATATTATTATAAGACCACAACTATAAGACTGTATTTGGAACAAATATTAGAATTAACTATTTTCTCTAGTTATTATACTGTTATAATTAACATTAGCACATCTTTAAGAGATCATTTATTCTAATTAGTTTACTTTTTACTATATAATCATAGAAGATGGGCCACCCATCCCACCCTCCTGATGTGATCTTTTGATGAAAATATAGAATATAAAGTAGTGAAATGAGAATGCTTTAGGGAAAAAAAGTAGATACAGACTCTTTGTCAGGCTCCCGCTCAGCAAGAAGTCTCTTTCTCCATCTCCCTCTATCCCTTTTCTCCTGCTCATTCTCAATTCTCTCTCTCAAAGAAATAAATAAAATCTTAAAAAAAAAAGATAGTTCCAGACTAAAACAGTGAAAAAAATGTGTAAAAAGTGGCTTTTCCTTAGTACTAGGAATGTGTTCTTTTATTTTTGAGCTTGCTCATTGGATAGAGTGACATTTTAGACACACTGAGAAGTATCTGGTAAGAATCAGAAGAATGCATGAAAATTCTATATCATAAGTGTAATAATGCAAGCTTTGTTTTAAGGTCTACGATGTCATCAAGATCGTGTCCTGTAATTATCCCTTAAATGCTTACCAGTGATATTTATAACACTAAGCAAAGTTTTCTTTTCCAGTAAGATGCAGTCGTGAAGTGATTAATTCACTTATATATTCTCAAATTCATATTTAAGATTGCCAAGATTAATTACTAGAATCTTCTGAATTTTATAATAGGATAGGGATTAACTGATAACAGAATCGAACTGTAGAACATTGGACAGAACCTT
Source organism: Taxidea taxus jeffersonii (assembly GCA_003697995.1). Taxonomy (NCBI): domain Eukaryota; kingdom Metazoa; phylum Chordata; class Mammalia; order Carnivora; family Mustelidae; genus Taxidea; species Taxidea taxus. Next base: position 7,520 of record RCUC01162193.1, read on the forward strand.
TGGAGAAGAGATTAAATTTAGATATTAAGCTCTTTAAGAATTGAAAATCTAGAAATACAATACACAGTAATGAAATCTCATTCCAAAATGGTATGTATAAAAATACTTGCATCTTAGAAGAATTAGTGTATTTCCTTAATAGTGTTTTGAACTAGAGAAATTTAGGTTGATACCAGTTTTATGGCAGTTGTGTCTGTGTCTAACAATTGAATACTAAGCTCAATTTGTGGAAAGAATAATTATATGTAATTATAATTAAATAGTTATGAATAATTATAATGCTCCTATTTTAGGGGGGAAAAGCACTTGTTAGAGAAGATCTAATATAAATTTTAGGCATAGTAAATTTTGTTAACTGCTGAATCCCCACTGCTTGGCATAGAGCTTCGTATATAGTAGTTGCCTGATAAATGAGTAAGTTCATTCTAACATAATAATATATAAAATAATTCTTGAAATTTAAATGTGTGTCCATTTATTTATGGTCACTAATTTCCTAATTAAGACTTTCATCTAAGACAATAAATAGCTTAATGCTCAGAAATATAATTAAAACAAGAATTATTTATACTTCTCTGTTTTTAAAAATAGAAATGTGAGGTCTAATCACATATGTTCATTTATTTTGTCCTATATCTTTGATGTTTAGCAGAGCAATCCAAAATATTAACTAGTTTTATTTCTATCTTCAATATTTGCATTGTTCATCAATCATATAATTTACTTATCATATAAATGTCTTTGATACATTTTATTTTTTCTAATTAAGTAACCATATCCTCATATAAGCTCTATGCTTTACATTTTGAAATAAAAAAAAGAATTGTCATCTCAACAAACAAAAATTATTACTGATAAAATATAGAGCGATTGTGTTTAAATTAGTAAGTTTAACTGGAATGAACCATTTGAGTAAAGAGTTCACTAAACCATCCTGTGGGTCTATAACATAGTATTATACTACTTATCTATGTAACATAGCTGTCACACAAGCCCTTTTCTCCCCTCCTCATCTTCCAGCAACTTTTGTATCCAATCAGTTTGCTGTCTGAACACCATGACTATACAGAGATGTGTGGAGTTGAGTATGCATTTTGCCTGTACTGGGGTATGGTATAGGCTGTTTCAGTGGTGTTTGTATTATCAGCTTCTTCATAAAATGTTGTGAGAAAATAATTTGAAAACTTATAATAAAATATTCTCTCGTAATATTCTCTCTCCTCAAAAGTGTGTGCATGTGTGTTTTTGTGTGTATGAGCAAGAGAGAGAGGAAGGAGGAGAGAGGAGGGGAGAGGAGGGAGGGGAAGGGGAGAGGAAAGGAGATTTACAAGTCAGTGAAGAAAGGAAACTTCTTTCCCTAGCGTCTTAAAAGTATAGGCTCAATCCTAAAAATGATATCCTCCATTGAGGAAGACGTTTTCATGAGGATTTTTAGAAAATTTGGAGGTTGGCAGAAGGGAGTCTCTTTCCCGAGGCTCAATTTCATTATTTGTAGAATAAGGATAATATTTTCTCACAGGACAACTTAGAAAGTTAGTGACATAATATATGAAGTACTTAGCACTGGCCCCGACACTTGGAAAGCTATCATGGATAATAGCTTATAGGAGGGTAGGAGAGTATGATTTTAAAAAAAGCCCACAAAACCCAAAAAACAGAAAACTGCCTTGAATTTTTTCAACATGATGTTGCAAAAAACTTAAAGAACAGATGAACATTTAAATGAGTTGTGCTAGTGCCATCAGGATCATTATTTTTCAGGAATCTTGATTACCTCTGATGTTCTTAGTCAAGAATGACATAAGCACATGGGGAAAACAAGAGCAATAACCAAATCAGCAGATAAATACATCGATTTTCGGTGGCCCCTTAAGTCCAAAACAGATTGGCTGAAAATGATCTCTTGCTGTGATTAAAAATGACTGGTTAAAAATGCTTTATTAGGTAAATCCAGTGCTACAAGTAGGAAAATTATATCCAAATTAATGTGAATTGGACCACTCTTTCCCAGACTTCTTGCTACTGTGTACCAGGTTGAACCATCTGAAAATGCTAACATTTGATCATTTTTAACCCAAAAAAGCTTAAGTTTCATATAGTTCAACTTGATAGATAAAGCTCTTTTAGTATCCTAGCTTCAAGATATTGTATGGTTAGTAATCACAACTTTTTAAAAGAACCTTATTCTCATAGAGTCCCTGCCTGCCATCTCTTTCTTCTAAAAGATGAATGCTATAACTGTTGAAAGGGAAGTGTGGTACATACCAAGGTGAGTGGATATGTGGAAAGATAGAATAAAAAATTAAGAAAAAAATGATTTCTCTTACATTTTTAGGGATACTACAAGAAAGCTTCACAATACTTTCAGCAAGCTTTCAACACAACAGCAGAGCTAACAAACTTGCGTCAAATGAATGAAACGAAAGTGCATTATGGAATAGCAAAAGCTCATCAGATTATGCAGAGAGTTAACAGTTACATCGAGTCTGAAGATCTCACCAGCCTTGACTACCTGCTGTCATGGAAGGAGAATAGAGGCAGCATTGTATGTGATCTGACTAATGGTAAGACTTCAGTTTTTGAAAACAGTTTAGTTTTTGTGTCATTCTTAATGGTTCCATTGGTAATTTTGATTTTATTGGTAATTTTAACTTTATTTATGTTTTACTACATAAATACTACATACATATTGGATGTGCCTTCATGCTATATTGTGACTTTGATGATAAGGAAAGCATAAAATGTGGTAATGATTAGTTAAACTTGACAAATCATCAACTTGTGTTCTTTTTTTCAGTTATTCAACAACATGCACTGATTAGAATGTGAGAATGTGTGTTTTTTTAAAAGTTCAGTGTTGCACCTTGTTGACAAGAACAAGTCACAGATGTTAGTTCACAGATGCTAATCAGTATTAAATGCAATTAATGTTATACTCTTACTTTGTTGATTGTAGTAAATTTTCTTACTTGATCAATTCAAGTTAGAATATTAATTTAGAAAAATGTAATATTAATTTCTCTTAAGTCCACTTCTTTTCATATATACTTTTTCTTGTGATAATTAGTCAAAGCAGTCAATTAAAAGTGAATAACTAGAAGTGATGTGAATGTCACTTTCATGTGTCAACTTGACTGGGCTCCAGTCCTCAGTTAAGAACTTCAGAATCGGATTTTTAAAATTTTTAACAGTATTGCCTATCACAGACCCTTGGGTTGCATAATTGTTGGTAAATCAAAATTTTTCAAGGAAAATATTTTAGGGATGTTTGGGATAGAACAAATGCAATCATAGGCACAATTCTGTTATGTAAAGAAGCGTCTCCTGCTTGGAACTCTTCCCACCTCCTGTTAGGTCATTTAGAGGAAACAATAAGCTCTTTGGTTTTTATTTTCTCCATAGAATAAATAGTAAATAAGAGTAAATTGGGCACAAAGGAATCTTACTGTTTCTTTTATATTAGTAGAATTAGTAGTATAGTATTAGTAGAATACCACTTACCACTGTCTATCCTCTAGTTATGAAATAAGTAAAGGTCTCATTCCAAATATATGTACAGGATAAAGTCTTCAAAAACAGATGGCTTGTTGAATTTCAGTGTGCTTGAGTACCCAACAAATATTTACAGGTAACTATTAACTAACCACTTTTAGATAATATGTTGTTCACTTCAGGATGTTGTGTTATATACTTGAGAGCTTGCTCTGTAGTTTTGAGTTATCTTCCCTTTACTCCCTCATCTTGTCTGCCCAGGAGAGAAAGGAGAGGAAATATGATCTACCTGTCTCTTAGATTCTTCTGATAAAAGATTTGGTAGAGAATAAGTTGGACTACTCCCCTTTTTCTGATTTACTTGGATAAGCTCTAACCATCACCCTAATAATCATGAAAAAAAATACTCAAAACTAGAGAGTCTAGTTCTTCTATTTGCTGCAATCCTGTTTGGGGCTTTTTCAAAAATCTCCTTTGTTTCTTCTTCACTCTATAAAGCTATTTATTTTTATTTATTTATTTATTTATTTTTACATTTTATTCTCATTTTTGGTGAGGGTGTTTTGTGTTCCAAAGGGCTTAGGAGTAAAACAAAACAATGCATTTCAAAACATTATTCAGAAACAAACTGAAGGTTGCTGGAGGGGTGGGGGGGTAGGGATAGGGTGGCTGGGTGATGGGCCTTGGGCAGGGTATGTGCTATGGTGCGTGCTGTGAATTATGTAAGACTGATGAATTGCAAACCTGTACCCCTAAAACAAATAATACATTATATGTTAATAAAAAATAATATTCAGAGAGTAAAAACTCAGCTATTCTATGGTGGAGAAGATTAAATTCTCTGAAACACTATAAAAGTACACCCCCTTCCTGATTCATTTGACCAAGATTAGAAATCTATGCATGGATGAGCTATGTTGTTATAAAAATGAAGAATACTCCTCCAGATTCAAATGTAAATGAGAAGTTAAGTCTTCTGCTACTGGTATTTTTAACTTTTTTTTAGTGGTGGTAGTTCTATTTGGAAATAAAACCTGCAGGACATTATCAAACATACTTGCTTGTATGTTTACATGGACATATTTTAGTTCAAAATACACTAAAATGTGCTTTTTAAATGCTTCAAAGGTGTTTCTTAAACTACAACACTTACTATTCTATTTTTTCTCTGCTTCAAAACCTTCATTGGATCCCCACTGCCTACAAATTATGTACAAGTTTCATAATGTTTTTTGACCACCTCCCTTTCCCTGGCTACCCTCTCATGCCCCAGTCACATATAACGTATATTAATACCACCTTACTTCCAACTCCAGCCCCATCCAGAGAAATGTCTTCCATGGTCCTTCTAAGATGTTGAAATCCCCCCTGATCCCCCATCTTACTTGACTGTTGTCTCTTCTCTCTGTTCCCACACTGAATGTCATTCATTCTCTCCAAGCACTTTCCACTTGTCCTATTCTACATTCTGTCATGACCATTTCTGTAATTGCCTTATCTTCCCAGTGAGAGTATAAGTGTCTTGAAAACAGATTCTGATCCTTGCTGTTTCCTCCAAAGGAAGGCACAATGCCTAACATCTGCTAGGTACCAAGTAAATATTCCCCAAATTAAACAGAATTCAAAATTGAGTATGTATGTCCTAGCCATTAACAAGTTTGCACTAACCACTTTTTACAACAGGATTCATAGTTCCATATCTCCTTGGAAAAACAACAACTACAAAACCACTATGATCCAATGCTGTGTTTTGATTACCATGTGGTTATCACATGAATTCAGGACAAGTGTGATGTTGACAAAATGAAGAAATACGGAAATATTATTTGGAAATCTGAGCAGCTTTTAGGTTTTCAAATTTTGCCTTTCTTCTCTGAAGAGACATCTTTAATCTTGCCATTGAGGGGTCCCATGTATTCAGAAAAAAGCAGATCAAAGATTTGAAAGATATATTATAAAAGCTGTGCAGTTATCTCCACCTCTGAGACTTACATCCTCCAAACAAATCATTAGCTCACAGAGCAGGCAATATTCTTTTAAGCAGAGGAACATGACCCCCTAAGGGAATAGAGCAGTGAGAGCACTCAGGTCTCTAGATAAAATAGAACAGTGATTCACCAGCAATCACCTCTCCTCTTTGTACCTTTCGGAGGGAACACAGCAAATATAGGAACCTTCATACCATTATAATACTCTCAGATGTGGCTGGAATGATTTCATATTCTTCCTTTTCTTTCCAATAGTAAAATAAGAGTAGATTCTCCTCCCAAATTTAGGAATTTAGAGCGAATTCAAATTTATTGCAGTTCAATAAAATTATTCAAGCCTGAAGCAACAGAAATTGGTTGGCTCTGGAAGGATTAAGGGCCTATGAATTTCTGCTGATTTCTCCAGAACATAGTTTATTTTTCCTACTAGAACTATTATGCCTCCAATCATGAATTTATTTTTTTTAATGGATAGCTAATTCATCTTGCCTTGTGGAGATTATAGACCCAGATGTGGAACAGTGACAGAGAAAGAAAAGCTTTTCTTGTGCAAGATAAGAGAACTGTTAACTTAGAAATGTAATTACAGCCATTTCATTGCCAACGTGGTTAACCACTTCATTGATAATATCAGTAACATGATTTTAATGCACATTCTTCTTTTAGCCAAATGTAAATTATATCAGAGAAACAGGATGCAAATTCTGAGTATGGAAATAGATGAATACACTGCCTAGTCAGTAAAGACACTGTTTTCTACAAAATGACATGCAAAGGTTTCCTTGAGTACCAAAAATACCACTCTTGTTTTATGAATCATTTAATATTCCTAAAAGAAAACAATCAAGACCATGAATTTGTGTCTTAGCCCTTGGTTTATGTGGGTTTAATGTCAAGTCATTGGTTCGATGTTGAGCCACATTTTCCCACCCTGTTCTTTGCTTGTATTTTTTATTCATGAACTCAGCCCTTTTAATGAATGTGAAAAAGCCACATTCATGAGTGAGCCTCATGTTCTATTATACTTTGTTCAGCTACTTCAGTTAAATAACCCTAACAATGAGGAGAAAGTTCTGGAATTAGCCAAAAAGTCTGCAAGCAGATTTTATAGTGTCTTATTGTCACAGAGCAAATCTCTGTCTCTTTTTAATGTGTTCAAAAACATGACACATAAAAAGAAGATTCTGGTGAAAAATCTGACTGAATCAAAGCTCACCCTACTGGTATTTTGGATAATTGAGGGACAGTGTTATGTAAGAGTCCGATGACCTAGGTTCTAATACCATATTGAGCCCTAATTGGCTTTGTGACTTTGGGCAAAGATTTCAATTCAAGTCTCTCTATCTATAAAGTTCAAAACAGATCATTAATAAGATTCTCTGGGATGGATAACAGTTCCTCAGTAGGAGCATCTTCTAAATAAATATGGTATTTCGTAGTTCAATCTAGATTTTCGTGAACATTTTATTTGTTTTTCCCCCATCAATACTTGTTTCCGTGGGTTTCCACAAAAGGGAATTTTATTATGGTTATTATTATTATTACTATTTTAATATATCAAACAGCTATAAAAATACCAGGTACAAATGTTTGACCTTTCTGCTAGAACTTATAATAAAGGAGTTTCTAGATGTATGCTGTCATATGCAGTTGACCTCTCCCTGGTTGGCGCTGTGGAAGTTGCTAACCCTAGTGCACTGTTCCATCTGCAGACTTTCAATCCATCCTGTTTTCACCTGTGTCATACCTCTCCTCAGCATTCCCTCAATGCCTACCATTTCCCCTACTGTTCCTGGGGCTCATTACTACCCCTTCTTCATACATTTCTGTTTATAGGTGTCTCTGCCTTCCTCAATCTGGTACCACTCTGGTAGCCCCTGTCTTCTGAACATGAGTTAAAATCTTCTTGAACTTTTTTGAGTTTTATGGAATCATGAAATTATTGAGCTGTGTGGTACTAAAGAAATAACTTGGTCCACATTTTTTTTTTTGAAATGTCCTCAGGTCCAGAGACATGCAGTTACATAAAAATCTGAAAGACAAAATGGACCTATAATCTAGTTTTCTAGAATTCTAGTTCAAGAATTATTTCCATGAGTTGCACTTTTTTACAATAATACTTTATGTTTAGCAGAAGTCATGTTAAACATTTTGAAAGATTAGAATTTAATTAAAATCTGGATTAAAATATTCATGGTGCAGAGAAATAAGTGGGACTCTATTTCTGGCCAAGATGAAGTAACAAGGAAAAGATTTACCCTCCTGTGTTAAACAACTAAAAAAACCAAACAAACAAAACATATAAAACAAATGTTTGCAGAGATTGGACAACACACAGCGCAGATCAGTGATCCTTGAGAAAGATTATGAACACTGTTAGGAAGAAATCAATCTGATTAAGCTGATTCACACCATTATTATGAATGAATGAAAGTGCTTGAACCTATTCAGAGCAATTAGGATTTTTTAAACATTGGAAGATTTCCTATTGCCAGAATTTAGGGCATCTGTAATACAGTGTATAACTGAAATCATTCAGGCAGTGTGGGGCAAAATAATTGTGGACAATGAGGCCAACACATGGACCAGTCTTCTAAAGTCTGGGAACTTGCCCTAAATTCGACTTCTCTAAGCTATTCCTGAATTTCAGAACTTTCCTTTCTTCAATATAAATCTGTACATTTTTTAAAAAGCTTATTAGAATTTTTAGATGACAGGTCACTATCCTCTTAAAGAATCCAGTGAAAGTGGGACGCCTGGGTGGCTCAGTTGGTTGAACGGCTGCCTTCGGCTCAGGTCATGATCCCAGCGTCTTGGGATCGAGTCCCACATCGGGCTCCAGTCCCACATCGGGCTCCTTGCTCGGCAGGGAGCCTGCTTCTCCCTCTGCCTCTGCCTGCCTCTTTGTCTGCCTGTGCTCGCTCTCTCTCTCTCTCTCTCTAACAAATAAATAAATAAAATCTTAAAAAAAAAAAAAAAGAATCCAGTGAAAGCTAAGGTCTCTCTCCTCTCTTCAGAAAAACCTACAATTACTTCATATAATTTTCAGAGGGTTCAGTAACTGTTGCTCAAGGGGGTGGAAATTACAAGGGCTTACCAGTATCTGGTTCTTTACTCTTCTGGGCACACAGACGACTGCATTCTTCCATCTCCTGGCAGCTAGGCTGGGCTCTGTGACTAGTCCTGGCCAGTGGTCAAAAGTTACTTCTGGGTGTAAGCATAGGAGAGCCTGCCTGAGATCCTCTAGTGGATTCTCTCCCTGCTGCAGTGATCATAGTGGAAGCATTATTAAAAATTACAGGGCAACGAGACTGATGCAGCCTCTACATGTGGAACATTTGTCCTGGAATGCCATTCAGACCTGCAGCAGATTTTGTGTGAACACAGAATAATAATCCTTTATTGTGGTGAACCATGGAGATCTGCAGAGTTTTTTGTTAGTACAGCTTCATTTAGCCTGCCCTAACTCTGCAAGCTTCAGGATTCTCTGTGACCGCCCCTGGATAGCCACCGTGGGAGCTCCTTGGGGAGAACTGGGATAGCCATTTCTCTGTAGGACAGTTTATAAATTGTGTGTTTAGAGGTTGTGAGTGTGCTTGTGACTTTTTTCTAAGGCAGAGATCCTTAAAATCCTTTGTGTTTTACTTCTATTTCTAGTCACAGAAAACAAGTTTGATAAGACAAATGGGAGTGACACATTAAAATATATTCTTTATAGATTCCATGCTGTTGTCAAAAACCTTAAGGAAGAGATGCACTTTTTTCTGCCAGTCTCATTTAAATCATGATAGATTAACAAAGTATAGTTCTAATAAATTTTAAGAAAGAGCTTAGAGAATTCAGTGGCTTCTGCAACTGGTAATAAAATAATTCCAAAAATGAAACATGCTGAAGAAGACAAAATCAATACTTAAGCCAAAATCCTTACATAAAAAAGGACTACAGAGTTTGAGCCCGATTTTCAAATTTCTTCCTTCACTTACAGTTCCCTCATCCTGATATATTTTCTACAACACAAGTGACATATTTGCTTCCTTAGGAATCAAAAAAAAAATTTTTTTTTTCAGAAAACTAATGCCTACTTCATTGGGAAATAATAATGTAGCTCTAGATCCCTTGGGTTAAAGGATCTTTTTTTTTTCCTTTTTCCTTTTTTTCCCCTCTGAGAGCCTCCTTCTCTATCTGCTGCCTTGGTTCAATAAAAGAGAATTCTTGATTGCTCAAACAAAAACTATACTTCTTTTAGATTCTGCTCACAGTTCTTGGTAGCTGATGGTGTTACCAGTTTTAACTTCCCAAGGTACACTGAACCACCACTTCCAAGAACAGTGTAACTGGGTTTTTCTAATCTGGTTTTGTTTTGATTCCATCTCTAATTGCTGGTTTGAAAAGCTTACAAAAAGTTTTTTTGGTTGGTTAAACCATTGCAAAACCAGAATAAATCCCTGATCTGTACCAGTACAAGGCTAGGGTTCAAAGTCCTGAGAGAATCCCATTGTCACCCGTTTATATTCCTCTCATTCTCAGTGAGGCCTCTCACCCCTGCTTCCAGTTACGTCTTTTTACTTGTAGTCATGGATTCCAAATACTGTGCCAATTTAGGTAAGCATTTCCCTACCATTGCTAGAATTGAAGGGCAAAAAAAAATCTTCTCAGACATGTATTTAAACCTTCTTCAGTAAAGCTCTATTAGGATAATTCAGGTGATTCTTAACCCATATGATTTCTTATGAAAAAAGTGACACTAATATTTAAAACATGAACATACTGAAAGAACAAATTTTGTTAGCTTCTAATTTTTTCCTAAGTTTCCCTTATTTGGGGTATTGTGTGGGAGTTTTTCTAATTACTTCTCACCTTTGTTTTCTCATTATTATGAATTTTGATTTTTTTTTAACCACATCAATCAAAAATTATATCCATGGTCCCAGGACTCACTCTTTAAATTCTTTTCCTCCACCATACCTATATTTTTAAATCCCAGACAAAGGTAAAATTTTTTATAGTCTAGGTTCTTTAGTGTAATTAATATAAAATACTTTTCATGACAAATATTCTTTTAGAAACTAGAAATTATTTATAATGCCTTTTTATAATGACTGACTTGACTAACAGTGCATGGATATATATTTCACTCCTATGGGTGATGTCTGCCTCCTGGGGATGGGATCAATGTGCTCCCTGTGGAAAATGTTGAGCAAAAATCTAATCAGAAAAAATGCTAGGATATTTTTTAATTTTAATGTCAGTCCATCCTGACTAGTGTCTTGACCTTCCTTAACTGAATCCTTGAAATACTGCAAATGTACCTGAACATATTTACTTTCTAAATCCTCTGACCTACTGTCACAATGAAATAAATATTAAAAGCACTGACCAATATTCACCATCTCCAAGTCCTTTATCACTACAGTATACTTGGATATTTTCTTCTTTTCATTTTACTCTAACCTGCAATCAAAAAATCTGAGCAAATAGATGTTCTCTCATTGTGCCCTTAAGGTAATCGAAGTTGGACTTTGTCAGACCAATAGGGGAAACTTAAGTTAGCTCATTTAAGTGTGATGCCTCTAAGGGCTTGCATTTATTGACTTCTAACATGGAGTCAGGTACCCAAAATAAGGAAAAGACTGGTTAATATTTGCCTTTAGTGAAATAAGTCTAATTTCTCGTATTAAGACTGTGTTTCCTTGTATCAGCAATTAATTAAGTGTAATTTGCACTTTTATCAAAAGAAATTTAGTTCAACACTTTCAGGGGTCTTCTGGTATTGTTTATTAGATGAGTTCCTGAGAAGGGATACATAGTTTTCTTCAAATCTCCACATTTTCAATCCATATGTTAAAATAACTATAAGGGGAAAAAGCAATGGAGAAGTACGAAATACAATGAAGCTTTAAACTCACTAGTCAGGAAGAAGATGACCATCATAAAATTGGGGGGGGTTAATATTTTTTACTATTCCGATTTATTTGGCTAAGTTTTTACCTTCATCTACTAACAGATCTATGAGAAGAAGGAAATCAGTGATATGAAAGGAAGCTATTATATCCAACCTTCAGCTATTAATTCAAGTTAAAAAAATTAATAAACAAAAAAATTGTGTCAAATACAACATAAGCAAAAGAAACATTTTTTTCTCAGAACTCTTAATAGGGACAGATGAAAAGAGTTATATTATGACTTGATTATAGGAATTCTTTCTAAAAATATGAATGCCCATATAACTATATTAACTAAATCTCATCTGAATGGATTCACTGGTTTATTCACTTTCATCCAGGGCATTACATTGTAATCTTATTTGGAGATTTATATGATGAAATGTGAACATAGTATATTCCTTAGTAATTTGATTGGCAGGAAATAGAGAACAAAACACATGCACAGCTTTTTAATAATTTATAATTACTTACATGAATCTACTAAGTTTAGGCACACAATTATATGACTAATTATGTTGAAAATCCAAGTGGATGCTTAAATGGATGACCATGCCCTGAGGCCTTTGCAGTTGTTTCTGCTGTCTCATTTAACCATGCAAATGTTATTAAGCATTCCTGGCTAAAAATTTTCAAGCATGTGCAAGTGTAATTGCATAGATAATTATGCATAATACTGTCACTTTCTATATCTAACATAGGAATTTTCCTTTTTTAAAAAATAGTCCAGCTTTGTACTGGGTAGCTTTCTCTGTAGATGCCAAGAAAAATATAATTTGTAAAAGATAGGTGGACCAAAACTTACCTATTGCTCTTCCTTCAGAATCTCTTTTTGACTGTCTTTAGCACATTGATTTGAAGTGAAACAGAAAGATCGAGAGTAATATTAAAATTAAAACAAATTTTAAATACCTATACATGCAATGATCTATAGTCACAAATAGATCTAACTGTAGTGTAATTCAATAACTAACGTAAATATTTACACAGACTAGATAACAGGGATATAAAAGGGATACTATTCTATGAATAGAAATGTATATGGCAAGTCTTTCAGGTTTGCATGTTCTAAAGCCAATGTCCAGGGGAAAAAAATTTACTAGCACATGCACGTTGGCAAGTTAATTTCTTGTCATGAGAACCATTAAGGAAGCTTTACAATATAGAGTCCTGCCTGATGCCACGCCTTGCCAGATTGGATTCTGTGCAGCCCAGTTTAACAAGCCACAGCTCCTGAAGCCGAGTTTGGTGTGCATGCAGCTGATTGGTGGGGCTTGGCTCCCATGACCCTGCCCAGCTGCAAGGGAAGCTGGGAAAGTGAGTACAAGCTGACTTCTCAGTGCCCAGACTGAGAGCAGGTTTCCACTGAAATTTATAAAGTGGAGAATTTCTTAAGCATGGAAAGGGAAATTTAGATGCTGGGCGTCAATCACTACAAGTAGTGCTAAGAGCTATGAAACAAAAATAAAGCAGGTAAGAGGACAGTGATTGGGCCTGGGGCTTGGGGTGGGGGTTTGCTGTTTTAAACAGAAGGTTCAGAAAAGCCCCTCAAAAGAGGCGTGGTTTGCCGAGAAACCTGATGGAAATGACAAAGCAAGCCCTGTGAATATCTGGGAGGGCAGACAGGTGACCTGAAGACCAGCATGGTGGGAGCAAATTGAGTGAGGAGGAGAGTAGGAAGAATTGGGCCTCGAGCAGCAGCCGGTTAATTTAGGCCTTCCAGGCCGTAGTGACGACTTTGGATTTTATTCCAGCTGTGATAGAACATTCTCACGGAGTTCTGAGACTAGGACTCTGAGTTTTCAAAAGGATCGCTTTGGCTGCCCTGAGAAGACTATGTTGTAAAGCAGTGGCCTTTGTGATGAAAACCTATAGTAAGAAATACATTTTGCCTTGTGAGAACAGAATAGGTATTTGAATCTAGAGTTTCGCAAAACAATACTACGACATGTGAAGCTCCTGGGTATTTCTCTTTTGTAATTTTAATGATTTTTAAATTTCATATTTTAATGATTTTTAAAACAGTTATAAGTAGAAGACTCTTATGAGGAAAAATGACATTGAAATAAAAATTGTTCTGTTTCTATTATGATGCAAGTATTTTTAAATACCCTGTGGAAAATTAAACTTCATAATAAGCCTTAGGCAGTTTCTCAAGGGTGCAGCTCAAGGACCACTTGCCCTGATTGGTGGTGGGAGGAGTTGTTATAAATGCACCTCCCAGATCTTCTTACCACAGACTAAGGGATCACCAGCGCAGGGCCTTGAGGATCTGCCTTGGACAAGCTTACCAGGTGATCCTTACGTGTGAGCTCTGCTCTAAAGTTTTTTTCAGTTTTTAAGGTTATAATAATGCCAGGTTATCTTTTCCGCATGAATATGTGCTATTTCACGCATATATGTAAGCCCACTGAGTAGGTGGGTCTTCATATAACATTTCTCAGCAATATTATAAATTCACACGTGAACTCTGGAAAGCACTTTAAATCAGTATCTCTATTCTTTTCGCGGTCTTTAGGTATTTATTCTGAAATCAGGCGAAAAGTCCTGGAAATCTTCCTTTGTAATCTCAATTGTTATTTGTTACTTCACATCATTTATCAGAAATAATCTTTTTCTCTGCTCAGTTACCATTCTTTTCTCCTTCTAAATGTTTCAAAAATTTCACTGCCCCGAGAAGCCTCAGTACCCATGTTGAAATCTGGTTAAATAGCACATATTCACAGCCCTACCATTCTAAGTGGCATGTAACAGCATTTTTCACTAGGTTTGCACATCGTTGATTTTCACTAAACGTCATCCTCCGCTGCGGCATGGGTGTACTTTCTCACCATGTCCTTCTGTTTTGATGCAGTCTGGATACAACAGGTTAGATGACAACTCTTTAAAAAAATTTTCAAAGTATCGTTAAGGTGCTTAGGAAATTTTCCTCTACTCAGTTCTAAAGTGAAGTAGGAAACCGGCTAAGTAGCTGTATTATGGATCACACGCATACAAAATCAGGCTTCAGTCTGGCACATTTGCTGTTTGTAAAGAACCGGGCTTAAGACCTGTTGTTATAAAGTCACTTTGTAAAATGTTTTCCATTTCTACGTTCACTTTTGCTGTGGACGAAACAATGCTCTCCATATCAGTGGTATACTGTAGCAAAGCCTGTCACCCGGACATTCTCCTCCCTCAGCCAAAGTGAAATATCCTGACTTCTATGTCTGTACGCAAAAGACATAGTCTCCCATTGACTCAGCTTCAAAAACAAAAAAGGGACAGAATTCTTAAGTGTTCATGGGGAAACATGGGGTTAAAGTGGACTGTATTTCAGGAAGTGTTCAGTTGACTTGCTATGTGGTGAGAGACTGCAGTCCTAGCTAATGACTTGTAGGTACGGAATCCTCAGGTCTCTCAGGTGGTTTCAGTCGATCAGTTTCAACAGAATGATGAAAAGCTTCAGATAAAATAAACTGACAGTTGCTACTCATCGTAGGCAGCAAGATGTACCCGGGCAGCTGAGACCCTGGGAGCCCTCTTTCTTAAACAAAGGCTTTCACTGCAGTGAGCAATGAACTCCAAATAAAAAAAAAAAAAAATGGGAGCAGATTGGCAGCTGGTGACCGACAGGAGGAGGGAAAGGAGGGAAACTGGGAAACACGGCAATTGTTGGCTAATTAGAAGCCATTCCCCCCTACTTAATACCAACCCATTAAGCAGAAAACACTTTTCATCTTTCTCTCCAGCTACACATGACATTATACTCCAATCAATACCCTCCCACTGGCTGCCTCAGTGCCCACAGATGAATATACTGCAAGTTTAAGAATGCAGTAATTGATTTGGGACAGTGAAACTGCAGCTTTCACAGTATATTTTCTGAAGATACTAATGCAGTGTTTGTGATGCTTAGGTAAAATAATTATAACTGTAAACTGACAGCTGTCAAAAATTGAAAAATATAAGAGAAACCTAAGCATGGTAGATGTATTTGAATCTTAATAGCAAACAATCATGTAAATCAATTTCTCCCCCTTTTGGGAGAACAGCTCAAATATTTGGCTTAATAAATTCACTATCACTACCACCATTTCAGCCCTCTACACACACACACACACACACACACACACACTCACACAATTTATAAGATGACATTTGAGAAGTATAATAGGCGTACATACAATAATATTGCATTATGTTTGAGCATAATTTTAATAGAATTCTTTCATTGGTCCCACTTTTAAGCTTATGGGAACAACTCAAACTACTAGAAATTTATCTTAATGTGGTAAGATAATTCTCATGTACCATTACCTTCATATTATTTTGAAAAATTTTCTGTCTTGATATGGGAGTTCAATGGCTTTCAGAAACAGATTCTATCTTAAATAATATTTTAATGAAAACCACATATATAATATGTTATTTTTCCTTATTTTATGTGACTTTTATAGTTGTTGTTTTTTTTTCCTCAACCTAAATATCAGCTCCTAAATTTTATACAGATTTTCTCACTGGTATTCAGTCACTTCTTTCCTTCTTTCTTTCTTTTTTTTTTTTAAAGATTTTATTTGTTTATTTGATAGACAGAGATCACAAGTAGGCAGAGAGGCAGGCAGAGAGAGAGGAAGGGAAGCAGGCTCCCTGCTGAGCAGAGAGCCCAATGCAGGGCTCGATCCCAGGACCCTGGGATCATGACCTGAGCTGAAGGCAGAGGCCCCAACCCACCGAGCCACCCAGGCATCCCAAACTTTAGTTTTGATTTTGAAATCAGACAGTTTAAGAAACATGTGAAAGCATTGAGGGTGATTTATCCAATTACAATGAAGAAGAATAGTTGGAAAATGTGACACCTGAGTGAAGGTTGAGACTAGTTTGGACAGCGGGGAAAGGTTCTCTAATGACTTAATAACTATCTTCAAGCAGGTGGCATTAAGGAAAGGATACTTTAGTGACTGGCCTCCATCTTCTCAGAGGATGGAAAAGAAGAAAATGGATTTTCTGTTCGAGAGTAAAAGAAATACCTCACTTAACTGTTAGTTAAACTTTGGTGACATCAAGAAACCAAACATTTACTTTGCTGCTATTGCTTGAGGCAATTGCAACCTACTTTAGAGAAGAGTATTTTACCCCTCAATAAGTGTATTAAAAACAAAGCAGCATGTTATAAACAGACACAGCAAAAACATCAATAAACAATAGCTAAAAATAAAAAGAAGATTCACACACACACACACACACACACACACATTCATATAAGCACTCAGCAGTCTGGGGCCATTTTATGTGGGAACAAGAGATCTTACAAACTCAATGGCCTTTAACTATATCGTATACTTTTTATATTCGTGACCCTCAGCCACCAAGAAAAGATTAAATTATATTCATTTTTAGTCTGTTTAGAAATGTAGAGGAGGGGCGCCTGGGTGGCTCAGTGGGTTAAGCCTCTGCCTTCAGCTCAGGTCATGATCCCAGGGTCCTAGGATGCCCCCCATCTGGCTCTCTGCTCATCAGGGAGTCTGCTTGCTGCCCCCACCCCCTGCCGCCACTCAGTACCTGCCTCTCTGCCTACTTGTGATCTCTATCAAATAAATAAATAAAACCTTAAAAAAAATAAAATACTGCCAAGATTTCTAGTTCAGTTTCCCATTTTACAGAGAAGAAACTTCAATTCACAGGATGTGAATTATCTTACCCCAGGCCAGACAGAGTAAATGGCAGGATGAGAAAGTTAATAAGTGTCTACAATGATCACATCTCACCCTTCTTCCATTTTACCATGCTGCCTATAACCATTCCCTTATTTTTTATTTTGTTTTTAGTTTTGGTACTTTAGTGGAGTAAATTTAAGTTACCTAAAAATTTTAGCCTCTACCATCCAAAAAGATGTTGGAAAAATGAGGGGATACTATATTTGATCATGAATTCAAGCTACTGAGCTCGTTTTTCAGTCGACTTCAAAGTCTTTAGGTAGCTTAGGAATAGAAATGAGTCTAGCTGGCTAGTTAAGAATACCATTTGAGAGTAGGGTCCTAGGTTATTTGCTCTTATATTTTCATCAACTGTGGATCCTATCTTTCCTTTTATATCTTGAAAGGATAATTAAGATATTTATAAAATGTGTCCTGCTGTATCCTAAAACAAATGGTATTATTTAGCACAAACAGAAAAGACAAATATCAGAGACATTACTATAATACTAAAAATAAGAAGCTGTCCCTTACCACTTTAAGGGGAAGCAGTCAGTGCTCTACCTTCATTTGGGATTCAGCTCCTTTCTCGGTTGAGAAACACCAAAAATATCATGAACAGTTGAAACCATTAACTCTACTAATGCACCTTTTAAAAGACTGCCTTTTTCCAGAACAGATAGTGAGGTGATGTTAAGGCATAGTAGATTATTTTAAATTTACATTTTGCAATAAAACCTCTTCCAATGGTGCCTCAAAAAAAGCGTTCATGGGTGAGTATTTACCATCTTCTTTCACCCTCATACCTGCTCAGCATCCCTCCTCTTCCTCCTACAACCTAAAGGAAAAGGATTTTCACTGGCTGGGGGAAAGCCTAAGTCATTTTACATAGAGGCCAGTTCACTCATAAGAGAAGGAAGAAGGTGAATAGGGCTAGAGACTAAGATGCTGAGCCAGAGAGAGAAGAGACAAAGGGTGCGATGCAGTTGTGGGATGGTGTGAAGAGAGTAAAGGAAAAGCGCAAAAAAGGAAATGGTTGACAATGATGTGGTATGTTGGATTATGAATGAATCTCTGTAAATGATACCTGAAAAATGCAATAATTTGAATTATACTTCAACTGCTTTTGTTGTTTGGACTGCTTTTCCCCTCCCGGGACAAAACCAGGAAACTAGACCACACAGGTTTCCAGGCTTTTAGGTTATCTGTTTCAATTCAAAACTTCTTCCTTTTCCTTTTCTCTCTCTCTCTCTCTTTTTTTTTTTTTTCCTGGTATTAACTTGAGTACCCATGGTGATTAAAACTTGAGTCGATTTAAAAAAGACAAAGTCCCTTGCCTTTAAGCTTCTATATTCTATACTAAGTAATCATTCATAGCAAAGTAATAATTATGGAATAAATTGATTTGGGTTGTCATTTTCTGTTCTCCTGGACATTTCCCTGATATTATCCGGTTGTATTAAAAACAACAAAACATTATAATGGGCAACATTTTACTTCACAGAATAGATTACATTGATGTAAGAAAAAGGCTTTCATCATCAGTCACTATGATTTCTTACTAAACAAAACAATGAGCTGATTGCTGCATCCAGTGTGGTATTCCTTGATTTATTTCTCTGTACCTTTCTCCAACACAGAAAACTAGTTACATAATAAATATTTTACTTCTTGAGTAACTTTATAGGAATGTTATAATAATCATTTTATCTTGGTCTTTATTTTACTTTTTCCCTTCTCTTGATAATTAATACACTTCCAATAACCTATTAGTTTTAAATAACATTTTTCATACAAATGGCCAAAACAAAAAGTTTAATATCCATAAAATAATGAACCGTATATTCTAAAGTGGTCACTTTCTGCACCAAGGGGGCAGGGAAAGGACTATTAGGAGACAAAATAAGACTACTCTGTAAAAGAAGTGAAGAAATTTGCTACAGAGTAGTAGAAGTTTCAGTGTCTTCTGAGTGTATTAAATCAGAACTTCAGAAATTAACTTGTAGAAGTAGAAATAAAGATACAGAAGTTGTGATTGACAGTTGCACCACAGATTCTCCTTTGAATAAGGATTTTACATTTAAAAAGATGTCATTGTAGATACCATGTTTTATCGGCTAAATAACATGTCTAACAGAAGCTTCTGTTTTGTCTTTCAGTTTATTTGCTTCCTAGGAGCAATTGGTCTGGAAATTTGCTTATGGTTATCATTTTAGGTTTTGTTTATTAAAAATTAAAAGTTAAGATTTTCTCATAGCTATCAGAATTCTCATTTTGTTTACCATGGAATTTCTTGTACTGTCAAATTTATCTAACAATCCATACATGTATAAAAAGACCTGTAAAGAGACACAGCATGTACCCAGGTAGGTCGATTTTATTTCCTAAAGATACCAAAGTGAAAACATTTCAAAATACTACTGTGATAAAATTTCATTTTCTGGTAGTCCTATACCAGAGGTGAATAATTTGGGATAATGTAGTATTGGAGTATCACGTTAGTGAACCTTGCTTGTAATGAAGTCCTACTGAACCCCAAATATAGTGAGTGGGTTTTATATAATGTTTGCTTTTATTGAGCAAATCTTTCATAATATAGTTCTTAAATTAAGCTAACACTGTGCCAAGAAAACTTTTCAGTCCACCAATGTGTCATATACATTTCAAGACTTTAGTCCTAAACTATATGTTAAATTACATGTGTTTTCAGCCATCATTTGTTTCGAGATATTGGAGTTCAGCCATATTTTTTTACTGTGCCTTCAAAATCTCAGCTTCAGGAGTGTTAAAGGAATCTTCTGTTCAGAACTTGATTCTTTCAATCTCTTTTCTTGAGGTTAAAATGAAAGTTAACTCATTTCAATATGAGGTAATCTCTGGGGGTTTTTTTGGATATATATTTTTTAATTTGGAAAGATATCAAGCCCTCTAATACTGGATTATCCGACCTAGCAATCTCTCTACTCACATCTGGTTATATATTTCATTGTATTCCGTGTTTTCTTCCAGACACTGTATTGTTGAGTGTATTTCTGAATATATGCTATTATTTCAAGAAGGGGAGGATGTATTTTTATAACAAAGTATGTCTGCTGCCATTTTCTTTTTTTTATAAGCCATTACCTTTTTTGCATACTTTACATTGCACGTGCACATCTAACTAGTAAATTACACAAAGTTTATCTAACCAATATAATCCTCAAATCCAAGATTGTCAGGATATTTTGTTTTAGACTCAAGCAAATCTATAAAGTCCAGTTCCCGAGGATGCCATCAAAAAAAAGATATTTATAATGAGAGAGTGGATTCTAATACAGGCCCACCCATTTACTATCTGATCTCCCATTTTGTAATTTGTTACATGAGCAAATAATTTCTACTTTACAGAACTATTGAAAGAATTATAAATATATATTGAAAGAATTATATATCTGGTATAGTGAGATATACACATATATTAATATACTAGATATTAAGTAAATATTTAGTTCAGCAGTTTAAGAAGTGGACCCCAGAAAAGGCAGATCTAGAGCTATGAGAAACCTCAGACAGTAGAAGCAAAAACTATCCCAAGAAAGAGCACTTAGTCCTAGAGGAAAATTCCTACAGATATTGTCCACTACGTACGTGCCTAAATGTCTCATCTTATTTGCCCAAATGGGACACACAGTCTCTGGAAGAGAGCTGCAAACCGCTGGCCTCAACAGATTGCACAATAGGACATGCTTTTTATTTTTGTTCTTACTAAACATTTAAGCGATTTAAATGATAAGAATACATCTTTATAGTACAGAAAATTAAGGTCCCCATAAAATTTACACATACACACCAAGTTTAGAAAAATTATTCATTTTCTGAATGCTATACCCATTAAGAGTCCTAACCCTGTGTATTACTGAGATGACTAAGGCATTGTGGTCTCCACCCATGCGTTGTGACTGAAAAGTACTTTTTTTCATTCATTCCACGAAGATTTATTGAGCACTAGCCATGTGCTAGGGAGCCTTTTCTAGGCACGGGGCATACAATGTTGAAAAATTCAATGCTTTTGAACACACACCAGCAAATTCAGAAAGAAAGAAGATCCCTTCAGAAAGGAGCAATTGTTCTGCAGAAATTAAAGCAGGGTGTGAAATGGGAAGAAGCTGTGGAGAGCAGAGTTACTTTGGATACAGTTACTTTGGCCACAGAGCAGAGAAGACCTCCAAGACGCTGCCTCTGGAGTGGAGCCCCAAGTGGCCAGAAGTGGGGAGGCCCTTGAAGCTCTGGGGTATCTATCTAGGTCTGGGGTACAAGTCTTGTTACAACTCAGATGCCCTCCTAGCTGAGAATTTGGCAAGAGCAGAGTCCTACGGCTGCAGCACAGGGAGTGTGTCTAAGGAGATCCCACTTAGAGCTGGTGCCTCTGCTTGGGACGGCAGACTTAGGAGAGGTAGCCTACAGGACACGGCATGAGGGCTGACATAGGGACGTGGCACAGGAGTAAGGGGCTGCAGGCAGAACACAGACAGGTTTTTGAGGATGACCCTGCTCATGTGGCCCAAGGAGAAGCAGGCATGACTTAGCCCAGTTCTTCAGGGGCCACCACAGGAGCCCTTCAAGACCGTCTTTTTGTCTGCTCTGTTTGTGTGGGTGCTGAAGTAAGGTGGAGTGGTATGTCCCATACTGTGAGGCAAGGTTTCCTTTTGTGGCTTCACAATGCATTCCTGAAAAGTACTTTTAAAAAGAATATTCCACAATGTTTAATTTGGGGGAAGCAGGTCCATTTTAGCAGATCTGGAAATTTTATCTCTCTAGAATTGCCCCTTCACAACTGTTTAAATTCAGTTAAAATACTGTGAAAGTTCTACTGCAAAGCATACTGCCATATTTATTTCAAATGGGAGGATTTTAGAAGGAAGTAGGTAACTTTATGTTTTAAACATTTCTTTTTATCTCCTATACTGAAAATTGATACACATTTAAATGTTCTTTGCTTTCTCTTAAAGCTAAAATTTTGAGTTAGAATTGTGTTTACTATCCTTGACATTTCAAAGAAAAGTAAAAAAATATATATTACTTTCAAATTGTAAAATATTCCAATTTTTGAGAACCTCTACAGGTCTAGAATCCCAAGTAGCTATAAATGTCATTACTAAGATGGGGTGGGGGTGAAATATAACATCTTATCCACCAAAAAAGATGATTTGAATGTAGTGTTGAATTTAAGATTCACTTTCTGGCTTCAGCTATCTAGTTATAAGAGGCTCTAAAAGCAGTGGAAATAGCAGGTGGTTCCGTTCTACATGAAAACCTATAAATTCAATCTTATTTTGACTAGCTTCCAGGATAGTCTTCCATTAAGAGGCGATTCAGGACCAATGCAAAGGAAGTAAAATGAGTGCTTGGCAGTTTCGCCAATAGTCAAGAGCCAATGACTGGGGGGTAAATGTAGTGCTAGCCAGACCCACCAAGATGAAGCCAAATATAATCTAATTCTAAGCTGTTCTAAAACCCCAGACTATAATGGCTATCATGGCAAAAATTAAAACAGGGAATCATATTATTTATTGCTTTTATTTTAAACATTTAGCTAATGAAGTCTTTTTTAATTGCTAATAGATCTCAAGCCTTATACAATGTTTACCAATGAAAGTAACTTTTAAGAATGTACCTCATGTTTTGCTTGTATTCAAATTATAATATTATTTCAAAGCTTTTTCTAAGCTACAGTAAATTCTTTTAAAAATGTATTGCTCCTATTTGTGATATCAAACTATACCTAAACACCAAGATTGCTAAAAATTATTTGGGAAAATTCAGAAATTTATTGGAAGGAAGCAAATTATAAAGGAAATGCTATCATTTATAACCAGGAATATTTCATTGAATTTGGCAATAAATGAAGTATATTATTATAAAATCCTTCAAAAGCTCTCACACAATAATTCTGGGATGAGACGTTTATTTTATTCTTATATTTATACTTTACAGGGATTCTAACCAGGTTATATAGAGACCAAATAATATACTTCAATAACTGAAGTATATTATTATAAAATCTTTCAAAAGCTCTCACACAATAATTCTGGGATGAGACGTTTATTTTATTCTTATATTTATACTTTACAGGGATTCTAACCAGGTTATATAGAGACCAAATATACTTCAGACTTAAGTTCCTCCTCTCATTCTTCAAAGTTGTTGCTGCCAGCCTATAAATTTTAGAACAGCATTTTGAAACTGCTTTTTACAAAGTCATTCTCTGTTGTCCATAATTTCTAGTAACGAACTCCTTGTGTAGTCCATTTATTTTCTGATGTAGAAATGTGTACTCACACATGTACAGATGGAAATATGGGGTAATGACTATGCCTGGATGTGGATAAGGTTGTTGCTGTTGGGTGTATGTATACGTGCGGCTGCTTTTCTGTAAGAACCTCAACATGCAGAATATAGAAAGCCAAGTGGAAAAGAGATTTTTTAGCTTAATTTCCACCAAAAGAAAATTGAATAAAAAGAAAGAGAAAATGGCATACTGTAGTTCTTTCTGTCCCTCTCTGAAAATTTGGCTAGCATCAAGGTACTGGTACAGATGTGGTGATAAAGAGAAGCAGACAGAAACTTGAGATATATTTTTGTACAGAACCAGCATGTGATAGATTACATTTGAGGATAAATAGAGAAATTGCTCAGCATCAGAAAGGTTGAATACCTAAGTTTTGCATCAACGTGGACAGGACTGGAGGAGATTATGCTGAATGAAGTAAGTCAAGCAGAGAGAGTCAAGTATCATATGCTTTCACTTACCTGTGCAGCATAAGGAATAACCTTATTACCTAATTTACCTAATGCCCTATTAGGTAAAAGAAAGGAGAAAATGAAGGGGGAGAAATCGGAGTGGGAGACAAACCATGACAGACTATGGACTCCGGGAAAAAAACTGAGGGTTTTAGAAGGGAGGGGAGTGGGGAGATGTGTGAGCCTGGTGATGGGTATTGAGGAGGGCACAGATTGCATGGAGCACTGGATGTTATACACAAACAATGAATCATGGAACACTGCATCAGGAACTAATGATGTACTGTATGGTGGCTAACATAACATAATTAAAAAAAAAAGATGATTCCTAAATTGTTGACTTGAGCAACCGGGTGGAGATGATTTTGACTGGGGAAAATCAAGTGTTCTCTTTGGGATGTGTTACACTTTAGATGTTTAAGATGTTATTAGGTAGATCTTCAACTACAGACTTCAAACAGTAGTTGAATATGTAAGTGTGGAGCTCAGCAGGGAGGACTGGGCTACAGACATGGATTCGAGAGTCACAGTCATAGCTTATGGATAGCGTTTGAAGCAATGGTACTTAACAAAATGGCCTTGAGAGAACATAAAGAGAAAAGGGAGAGAGGACCGAGGCCTGAGACCAGCGTCATTCAACAAGTGAAAGTTGAGTTCTAGAGGACCAACTAACAGTGCAGAAGAGAGAAAAGTACAGATGACTACATATCCACGAAACATTTTACTTCCATTGAAATGTGGAACAAATATTTTTAAAGACCTTAAAAGTGAATGACTAAGCTGGCAAAAAAAAGTAAGCAAAATACCTAGGGACCTAAAATATAACATGCTTTTTTATGTTTGAGAAACAGCAAACAAGTCATTTTGGCCTAAGAGAAGTGAGCTCGAAGATAAGATATAAGATATGAGGTCCCAGAATTCATGGCTGGGGTAACACGAGATGATCCAAGAGAAATGGAAGAAACAGGGAGACATGTTCACGCAAGAGGGAATAAGGTCTGCTACACAAATAGCAAGGATGTACTTTGATGGCCGCATGGACACATCTCCATTGAAACAAGAGTGTGGGTGCACCACAAGTTACATGAGTTGGGTTGGAAGTTTATCAGAGTTATCTTTTAATTGCCCAAGTTTTCTTTTGTTTTTATATTTTTTTATTAACATATAATGTATTATTTGCTTCAGGGGTGCTGGTCTATGAATGATCAGTCTTACACAATTCACAGTACTCACCATAGCACACACCCTCCCCACGTTTTCTTAATGAAATAAGAAATATCATTACTATCTACAGATCAGATTGGGAGGTTTAAGGAAAAAAGAGAAGATATGAAATAATTTTCTTGAAGAATGAAAGAGTATGAGAACTAGGTCAATACATGATTATTCCAAGGCAAATCTCATGGGCCATATGAGGTTAATGTTCATGAATATAAAGACCAATTAGCATTTTGGTAGTTTTCTCAAACCAAGTTAAGCTATGAAGATAGTTGGACTTAGCTAGGGTTGAGCTTACCAAGTTAATACACAATTATGCCAAGGACAAATTAATATAATAAATAATAAAAATATTTTAAAACCTGCAACAGAGGAGCACCTGGGTGGCTCAGTTGGTTAAGTGTCTACCTCTTGGTTTCAGCTCAGGTCATGATCTCATGTGTTGTGGGATCCAGCCCCACACTGGGTTCTGTGCTCAGTGGGAAATCTGCTTGGGATATCTTGCCCTCTGCCCCTCCCCTCACTTGTTCTTTCTCCCTCCCCCACTCTCTCTCAAATAAAAAAATCTTAGAAAAAAAAGCTGCAATAGATGTGCTAAGTATAAAATGATATCCAGCAAAATGGAGAGTTGGTAAAATGAAAAATAGCTCTAAACAAAATACCAGAATAGAACATATTAAAGATAAAGGAGAACGAAAATATAGACTAGTGTTTAAGAATCACAAAAAAATAAAGTAAAAATGTCCAATGTATAATAATTAGAAATTACATAGTGGGAAATGGGAAAAAAGCAACACCTTAAAGCTATCATGGCTGAGAATTGCTAAGAAATGAGAACTCACATGTTCCAAGCAAACTAAATAAAAAGAAACATATGATTTGGAAACAAAGGAATAAAACTTCAGAATACCAAAGATTAAAGCAAAGATCTTTTTTTTTTCTGTTGATTTATTTTTTTTAAAGATTTTATTTATTATTTATTTGTTAGAGAGAGAGAGAGCAAGCACAGGCAGGCAGAGAGGCAGGCAGAGGCAGAGGGAGAAGCAGGCTCCCTGCTGAGCAAGGAGTCCGATGTGGGACTCGATCCTAGGACGCTGGGATCATGACCTGAGCCTAAGGCAGCCGCCCAACCAACTGAGCCACCCAGGTGTCCCCTGTTGATTTATTTTATTGCATATAATGGGTACAGATTTATCTACAATATAGTCAAACAGAACTCCCAGATTTATGCTTACAAAGTTTACTAGGCAAATAAAGTTATTCATATCGCTTAACCAAGTCTTCAAACTTGCTGAAGACATGCATATAGGCTTTTAATATCTGCAACATATGCTGGTTGGCAGTCTGCCCTAAATTTTGTGGATTCACCTAGAAAGGAGAATGTTAAGTCTATTAAAGTGAAAGGTAAATTATCATTTTCAGGGATGCCTGGGTGGCTCAGTTGGTTAAGCAGCTGCCTTCAGCTCAGGTCATAATCCCAGAGTCCTGGGATCGAGTCCCATATTGGGCTCCTTGCTCGGCGGGGAGCCTGCTTCTCCCTCTGCCTGCCACTCTGTCTGCCTGTGCTCACTCTCTCTGACAAGTAAATAAAATCTTTAAAAAAAATTATCATTTTCCTAAGGCAAAGATTTTTAAAGTGGCCAAAAAGAAAAGAAAAAAAGATTACCTTTAGAAAATGACAGAGGCAAGGTCAGCTACAAATAACAACAATGGAAGTTAAGAAAGTGGAATTCTTCAATATAATGAGAGAAATCACAATCAATCTACAATTATAAATCCAGTGAAACTACCTATCAAGAACAAAGGTAGAAGATTTTCAGATTAAAAAAATCAATCTACTGCTCACAAAACCATACTAAAACAAATCCTAAAGTACGTACTAAAGGACAAAGGAATGCAATCTCAGAAGGTCTGAAGTTCTGAAAGACAAATGAGGAAAAGATACACATATAAGTAAATGTAAATCATTAAGTACATTAAACACTTTTTAAAAAAGAAAAATTATAAAATAAATTTGAGGGATAAAAAAAGATAGAAAATTTCCAAGAAATAATTACATATAATTCCAGATGGAATGGTAGGTTAACCATATTAATTTACTTCCAACTGTTTTTTAATCTTTTTAATTTTTTTAAGTAGACTCCATGCCCATTGTGGATTCCAATGTGGGGCTTGAAGACCCTGAGATCAAGACCTGAGCTGAGATCAAGAGCCAGATGCTTAGCCAACTGAGCCCCCCCAGTGCACCTACTTTCAGCTTTTTAAACTACATTATATATCATACCCAAAATAACAACTAAAAGAAGTAGAACAGTAGAAGGGAAGAAGGGAATGAGGTGAAAAAGCCCAAACAAACCAAAAAGAGTGAAGAGAGGAAAAAATAAAACACAGGAAATATTAGGACAAATAAAAGGCATTAAATAATATACTAAAAATAAACCCATAATAGCAATGAATACAAACTTACTAAATTATTAAACTATCTTGTGCACTATTAAAGACAAAGGTTAGGGGCACCTGGGTGAAGCAGTCAGTTAAGCCATCGCTTGGTTTCAGCTCAGGTCTCGATCTCCCATACATGGATGGAACTCCCTATTGGGCTCCATACTCAGTAGAGTCAGCTTAGGTTTCTCTCTCCCTCTTCCTCTGCTCACCTCCCCCCTTCCTCCCCTCTCCCCCCAGCCCCCGCTCTCTCTCTTGCTCTCAAATAAATAAGTAAACCTTTAAAAAAAAAAAAAAACAGACTGAATTAAACAAATATAGCTACATGGTATTTACAAGAAGCATACCTAAAACAAAAAAGGTCAAAAAATAAAAATAGGAAAAGATATACATGCAAATACTAAAGAAAACAATGTAGCTTCTATTTATTAAATAAAATAGGCCTTTGAAGCAAAAGCATTGAAAACAGAAGTACTGCATAATGACAAAAGGTTCAATTCACCAGGAAGATATAATATTCTAAATGTAAAGTTGCCTGATATCAAACCATGTCAATGTATAAAATGAAAATAGAATAAACATGGAGAAATTTCAATTCTACCATCATAATAAAAAACCTTCACATTCTTTTCTTGGTAATTGACAGATTAAGCAAACCAAAATATCTGCAAAAGTAGAGATTCCAATGGACAAATTTTTTAAATGCTCTAATGAACACGTATGAAACTATAATAGTGGGAAATATGCAATATTCTCAAGCATATATAAAACATTTTTAAAAATTAATGTCCATGAAACGAACTTTGACAGAATCCATAGGACTGATATACAGACAATGTTTGCTGTCCACAGCACAATTAACTTAGGACAATTTAAACAAAAACTTGTTTGAGGGGCACCTGGGTGGCTCAGTGGATTAAGCCTCTGCCTTTGGCTCAGGTCATGATCTCAGGGTCCTGGAATCGAGCCCCGCATCGGGCTCTCTGTTCAGCGGGGAGACTGCCCCCCCCCGCCTATTTGTGATCTCTCTCTGTCAAATAAATAAATAAAAACTTAAAAAAAAAAAAGAAGTTAGAAAAACAATAAGTCTAAAGAAAGTAAAAGAGAGGAAATAGTAAAGAAAGGAATAGAAATTAATAAAATAGATTACAAAGACAGAAAGGGAAGTGTAATTGATAACTGAGTTTGTGTGTCCACTGAGATATTCCCAGAACGCTAGGTCAGTATGGCCAGCTGCCCATTAGACATCTTTGCTGTGATATCTAATTGCCATTTGAATCTCAGTGTGGTTTTTTTCATCCCCACACACTCATCCCCCATCCACAGACTTGCTCCGGGACCAGTCTTCTCTAAGTTAAATGATAAATCCCATTATTCTGGCTTCTCAAGGCAAAACTCTTGGTCACCTTGACCTCTCTTTCCTCATGGCCCACATATAGTTAGTGAACAAAACCTATTGGCTCTTTCACCATTTTGGTAGCTCAGGGGCTTCTCTAAAGTGGAAAAACCTCACGTGCATTCTATCCTATTCTATCTCAAAGATGGAGTTACAGAGCTCAAACTCTAGCAAGACAAGAGAATAACGAGAAGCTTGGGAAATTGGGGCTAGAGAAGAGGGGATTGGCGAAGAACAAGTAAATGAAGGGTAAACGGCCTATTGTAAAGTAAGGGGACGGCAATGGGAAGATTATGTGGGTATTTACTCTGTGCTTTCAAATGCTATTTTAGTTACTGGAACAAATACATCTTTTCTTTTCTCTTCTTAGAACTTCTCTGCTCAAATAAAAAAATATCCAGGGTACATAGACAACAATGATATACAATTCTCTTTACTAATTAAAAAAAAGTGATGTATGAAGAGCCAACTGGGGTCCAGTCCTGGCTCTGCCACCTGGGGGGTGGGTTGGCAGAGGCATTACAACTCTGTGCTTCAGTTTTATTTTTGATAACAAGAGTGGTAGACTGAGTGTGATCACAGAAGTATCTTCTGCCTCAGAGGGGCCATGATTCCAGGAGCACAGAGCAGAGAAGGCACTGGTACTCTACACCTATAATTCATCTAGGAAATCTTGTAGGTGCTTTGAGTTGCAAACCAGGAGCTTGGTATAAAGTACTTTGTCATTACATTTGTTAGAATGGGATATTTCTGTATTCCACCTCTGTGAAGTCTGACTTATGAAAATGGCCCAGCTTGCTTGAAGTCTGATACAAAAGGACAATGCTGACATTTTGTGTTTTAATCCTGTGCCTTTCCTATACCCAACCATCTTTAGGAGCTGTTTCAGCAAAATTACCTCCTTTTATGCTCTCCACATTTAAAGTTGCAGTTGAAATTTCAAATCTTAAACTATGTCTCTTAAAAACAATATCTCTAAAAATAGAAAAAATGGACAGTCTGCTTCAAAAGGAAAATATTTAATTAAATCAGCCGTTTCCAAAAATCTAAGCTAATGAGATATATACAAAGATTTTATCAATAAATTTACATTCAAGGACATTTTAAATATTTTTGCCATATCACCCTCACTTGAATGTATTGCTCATGTTTACAGATATAGGTATACTCCTCAGTTTTATTAGAAACGTCTGAACAATATAGAGCCTTTGACCAGATATTGACCATAAAACTAAGAACTAAAGTCCATGCATTTCTTTTAATAAAGAAGGCATAGCTCTCTGCTCCTGGGCATATTCACATAATGTGCCTGTAAGCTCTCTTCTGTATCCAAAATTATGATTAGTATATTTAATCAATGGTTTCTGTTCTTATTGGGGCTATCAACATATCAAAATGGTATGTGCTAATTGGACGTAATAACTGCTAAGACTTCAGAGCTAACATGAAATAATGACTAACATTTATTGAGCCCTTACATGCTAGGCTGTATGCTAAGCAATTTCTATGCAGTGTCCCTTTTACTCCTTCACAGATGTTACCAATTAGGGACAGGTAAGGTTCTTGGTGGCAGGGACCTTGACTCCACTTGTTCATCACTGAACAGCAGTGCCTGGCATTGAGTAGACTTTGAACATATTTATCAAATGAATGAGCAAATATCATTATGACCATTTTAGACATTTTTTTAAACCTTTTTATTTTAAGTCATAACACATATAGGAAAACAAAACAAAAATTTACCACTCCATTGTGGAGCAAACATCTGCATAATACTACTTGAATCAAGAAATAGAACATTGTGATACTGTGTATCCCATTTTCTTTCTACTTTTACTTTTTTTTATTTTTATTTTTTTTCCTTTTCCTTTTTTTAAATTTTTATTTTTTATTTTTTTATAAACATATAATGTAACCCCACCACCCTCTTTCGACACCTCTCCCCCTTGCCCCCCTCAGTTTGTTTTATGACATTAAGAGTCTCTTTTGGTTTGTCTCCCTCCCAATCCCATCTTGTTTCATTTATTCTTTTCCTACCCCCTTAACCCCTCCCCCCGTTGCATCTCTACTTCCTCATATCAGGGAGATCATATGATAGTTGTCTTTCTCCGATTGACTTATTTCGCCAAGCATAATACCAATTTAGACATTTAAAACTAAGGCTTAGGGAGATTAGAAGATGTGCTAGTGAGTGACACAGCTGGTATCTGAATCCAGGTTTGATTGCAGAATCCATGCTTTGAGTCACTCCCTTTGCCTGATTTGGTCATTGATCCCAAGTTTTCTGCATTTGAGGGATGTTACCTCGTATGAGATTATGCTTAATTTTGAACTCCTTGAAGATCAGAATTCAGTTGAGTGTATTTCTGTCAAGCAGTCATAATTTACATAAGTCAAAGAAATTACAGACCTCCTCAAGGAAATACTTGCCCCTAACTCCTTAAGTATAAAAGATCCTCGTTTTTAAAAAGTGCAAATATTTCCCCATCAAAGTGGTAATAGAAAACTGATATGAAGGAGGAAGTGTGGTCTTGCTGCTTAAAATGTGGTCTGTGCTTGGCAGTGTGAACATCACCTGGGAATCTTAGAAATGCAGAAGCTCAGACCCACCCAGGCCCACTAGATCAGAACCTACGTGTTAAACAAGATCCCTAGGGTTCTCAGCCCTGGCTGCATTCTAGAATCGTCAGTTTCTTTACATACATATAATTTTTTTTAGTATAGTTGACACACAATGTTATGTTAGTTTCAGAGCACAACATAGTGATTCCGTAGCTCTGTAGGTTATGCCACGTTCACAAGTGTAGCTCCCACCTGTCCTCAAACAACGCTAGTTCAGTATCATCACCTCTGTCAGCTTCTGAGAACTACAGATGCAGACTATACCCCAAACCCAGGGATCTGGATTTAAATGGACATTAGCTGGGGGGAACTCAAAGCCCCCCAAAGCCAAGTGCAGGGAGGTGCTGAGGTTGAGAACTAGAATTATAAGCCCGAAATGACCAAGTGTAGGTTTTTGTTTGTTTTTTTCACAATGCCTCCACTCGCTGAACAAATCATACAACTTCTGTAAGTTTGCCTTGGAATATATTCGGTGAAGATAGCATACACCCTTCTCCTTCAGAGGAATTGTAACAAACAGCCACAAAAAGCTTTAGGAAGTTTAAAGCACAATGTACACGTTATTTTTATTATTTTTGTTGTGTTTAGCTGCAAGTGTAAACTCTGAAGTTCATCGTTTGAACATTAACATTAGCCTCATTTTAAATAACTTGGAGTGTGCAGTGGAATTTGTTCAGAAACTTGGAAATTATGAAAGCAACTGAAGATATCAAAGCTCTTTAAACTATATGAGCATTAACAGAAGAGTGTCTAAATGAAAGCCAATTCTGCATCATTTCTGTGCGACACGGATTATCAGCCTTGGTAATTGGAACTAAGACATATCCACTATATGAAGATACCTTTGTCCTGTCCCGCTTAAATCACAGCAGAACCTGGGACTTTCTCTTTAATGACGTGTAAAGTGCTTTTGAATCAACATCTTTATTTGGGGCATGCATGAAAAATATATCCTTTAAATATTATTATTATATATCTTTTTTTAATATCTAAAAGCTAGAAATAACCTGTGATAGGCACTTTCACTAACTTTCATTATTATATTTTTGTAGTTATGCCTTAGTAAAATCCCATAATTCACAAAGTAAGAAAGAAAGATTTATTAATCTTCAAAATCAGAAAAATATTCTAAATGTGCTTTAAAAGCTTGAGTATTTGACTCTATCAGATGCAGTAATTTTTATTGCATGTAAGGCGATGTCATCTTAAAAGAAAACCGAAAACACTTGTAATCACTAGAACAAAACATGCATAATATTATATCTTGTGTACCTTAGAATTTCAGCCATAAATACTGAACTAAGAATTTGATTCAAAACTCTGATGTTATAGGCCAATATGTAGTTTTAAAAAAAGGAAGATTTGAAGAGGAGAGAAATGCTTGAAAGCAACCGCCTTGTTGCTGAAAGTTAGGCATAGTTAATAGGTTAATTTCTGTTTATTGAATAAGCCCAATGCTGATTGATATAGTAATTTCGGTGTTTGCTATAGCAAATATTTAGCTCATTATCAGTTTTAATAGCATTTTGCAGAACAAGCCTTTTCTTGACATCTAGAAAATACTATTAAATTTCCCTGCATAGATACATTGTTATGACATGCAATAACTACTTGAATATAAAGGGGATTAATAATTTAAAAGGTGTTAACAAATTAGGGCCATCATTAAAAATAGACTTTGAACCATTTTGTAGCAAAATCAGATTGAGGTAATGCTCTGCTCTTATGATAAAGAATTACTGCATTAATTCTGCAAAGTGAACTTATTGCTCCTATTCGTCTCCAAAACCCTGGAGCATTAAAAGACAGGAAGAATGAAATGATCACTGCATTTTTTTCAGGCACAACAGCTCTAATATTTCCATCACAGTTTCACAGCTCAGCCAGCCTAGATGTGTTAATGGGGGAGGGGGGGAACCTTCAAAATGTCATCTTTTTCTTTAATTTTGCTTTTAGCCTGTCCTATAAAATTGGGCCAGATTTTCTCGGACAGTTTATAATAATAAATAGAGAATTGTATTTAACTTAGCACCATCAGTATTGACTACATGGCTTAATACTGTTTTGCATCTGACTTTTTAAAATTTAATCCACGAGCATGTTGAGGATCTTCTTTCCGCATCAGTTACCTCCTGATGGCTGGAGTTGACTCGGCTGATGGAGATAGTTAAGTAGTATCCCCTTCCTTTTTCACTATTCTGCGGACATCCTTCCTAAAACTAAACACTTTTGGATGCAGAGGACAGCCCCGTCGAAGTTGTTTTGTCAAGAGAAATTGATAGCTACAATCTGCCCTTTGAATCTTCAAATTGAACACTCGATTTTCTGTGCTTTTTCTTTGTTTCTCTTAAAAATATTATATATAGTAACATATTTGGAAAGAACTGTCATACTTGCTGATAACTAAATTCTCTGTGCAAACTATTAATATAAACTGAAAAGAAAATGAAAATTGGTGTAGAAATTGCAACTGTTATGCGTATGTTCATAGAATCACAGATTATTGAGGTTGAAGTAGAGTTCAAAGCTCATTTTTTCCAACCCTTGGATTTTGAAGTTGAGGAAACTAAGGCCCAGATAAGCTTAACACATGTGGCTGAGCGCCTGTTAGAACCTCCGTATTGTTATGTCTGACCATCCCTGAGTCTGAAATTCCCGTATTTCTCAATACTACTTGAGTACTTTATTGATTACAGCTGTGAAGTATAACAAATTCTGGATTTAAGGCCAGTTGACCTAGAACTTGAATCCCAAATTATGCACATATCTTTGAGAAAATCACTTGACCTCTCATTAGTGTTGGTTTCCTCATCCATGAAATGTAGATACTAATACCCTACTTCAGAGGTGCCCTGTGAGTTAACTAGATTATATATGTGTAAGCACTGGAAACTATAAATCTGTATACAAATAATAAGTCATTATCATTAAGAAGGAATGTCTGCCTCCACTAAATTAAGGCATTTTGTTATCTGGGAGGGGAATTATTAGTTGGCTAACACATTAACAAGGCCTTGCGGCAATGGGACAAAACAATGCGTTTTCATTTGGGGGAGAAGAAAGGTAGAGAAAGATCTAAGGCATTGGCAATTAGACCTGAAACAGTGAGGCACCAAGGGCAGTTGTTAAAAATAGCAGAAAGGAAATGGAGGAGATGGGGAGCCCCGTTTTACAATGGAGAGAATGGAGGTTTGGGGAGCTTACGTAATTTGACTCCAGCCACGCAGCCAGAGGGTGAAATAAGCAGGACTAAAACCGGGGCTCTCTGATTCCAGAGACCAGATATGACTAACGACCAGGGGAATGAGTTACAGTATCAGAAATAGGATGACATTTTGCGCGAAGATCATCATAGAGCATTCTTTTCTCATGTCAGAAGCTGGAGGTGAAACATACTATGAAGCAAGTCTGAGGATGCACTAGACATCTGTGATGCCAACTTGCTAAAGCAGTGGTGGAAAAAATGTTTTATTTACAGCATGATTCCAGGCATGAGCCTGAAGTAATGCTGATTAGAATTTGTCAACGATCTTTTTAACCTTTGACAATTCATTGAAGAACTGAACAACTTGTAATTGTCTGTTCCAATAACACCAACTTCGCCACCAAGGTTTCTTGGCAATTCTCAATCCTTCTAACAGTCTCTTCTGATCTAACTAGAGGCTCTGTTTCCTTCTTGGATTATAAATTGACTGTGAAGAAAAATTATTTGACAATTCATTAAACTTTGTGATTTCATCTTCTACCAAAGATCCCATAAAACCTAATGCTGCAGTATATGTATACATAATGTCATTTAACCCAGTGTTGAAAATCATTGCAATGGAATTTAGCAATAATGAAACTAGTGGTTTTATCACAAACCCACTTTTTAAAAAATTCTAATTTCATTTTCTTGTTAAGTTTCTTTTTACCAGACAGGTAGTCCACATGCAATAAATATTCTGCTACTAAAACATTCTATTTATTTAGAAATATGTAGCCCTACCTATCCCACCCAAACAACAAAGCCTTCTCAGCCACCATCAATGCCAATCAATGCCAATCAAAATAATGTTGAAAAGAACTATTATCTTTATATTTGAGAATCCTCATTGGTGTAGAAGTAGAGAAAGAGAAGCAACCATGAAAGTACTAGCAAAAAGAGGAATCTGTTTTGTGGTAGATGCCAACTCAAAGACCAGACTCCCACATAATGAACTCCTGATCAAAAGCACCTTTCCTTGGACACCTGGGTGGCCAGTCAGTTAAACGTCTGACTCTTGGTTTTGGCTCAGGTCATGATCTCAGGGCTGTGAAACAGAGCCCTGGGTCAGGCTCAGCTCTGGACATGGAACCTGCTAAAGATTCTTCCTCTCCCTCTGCCCACCCCCCCAAACTCACATGTGCCTGCTCTCTTTTAAAAAAGCATCTTTCCTCACATGTCAGAATGATTTGCCTATATATATTTTGCTTCTCTTTTTTGAGCTCCAGTAAGTAGGCATTTAAGTTAACAAACATTTGTTGTTTTTTTTTTTTTTTTTAAGATTTTAATTATTTATTTGACACAGAGAGAGATCACAAGTAGGCAGAGAGGCAGGCAGAGAGAGAGAGGGGTTGGGGAAGCAGGCTCCCCGCTGAGCAGAGAACCCGATGCGGGACTGGATCCCAGGACCCTGAGATCATGACCTGAGCCGAAGGCAGAGGCTTAACCCTCTGAGCCACCCAGGCGTCCCCAAACATTTGTTTTTAAATGCAAACATGTGTAAGAAGGTTATGGCCATTCATATGTTAGAATTGATTGGTTTACTCTGGTTGCTTGCTTTCTAATTTAGCTGAGCCTAGCTGAACTAAGACACTGTGAGTCTGAGTAAATAATTTTTTGACTCAAGATCTCACTGTTCTCCAGATTTATTCTGTTTCTGAAACCCCCAATTTGCTCCTAGTGTTCTGCTCTCCTTGAGAATTCAGCTATCTGACCCGCATATGTGTTTATGGCAGAGGCTATATATTCTAAGCAACAGTCCCCTCTAGAGAGTTAAAGCTTTAAAAACATTTCAGTCAATGTTATTGACAGTTGATTTATATCCTTTGAATTTGCACTCCTGACCAAAATTCTTGTTTTTTCCCCCAGCCATAGACTATCAGTAGCATTTAAAATGGTAAATCTGGGTAGATGCCAAGGTCTGCCTGTCTTTTGAAGGCTGCCTGTCTAATCAATTCACTTGCTTTGGGGGTCACATTACAAACCAAATCAGTTGTGTTAATGTGCCAAAGTAGGAACAGTGATACCTTTTTATCACCGAAGGATCACATACTTACATGCAGAAATGCTGCTTCAATTATACATAATGCTCTCATTTCTGCAGGTAAGATGAAATTTAAAAGGGTTTTAGTTCCAAATTTAGCCCTTTCTTTGATTTAGAATTTAAAACCTGGAAAGCTGAATGCATTTTACCTAAATATTAATGTTGTGATGTTTGGTTTCTTTTAAAGAAACAATGGAGCATTTAAATTATAATTTTACTTTATTAAGAATTACTTCCTATGAAAATCTTATCTCTTTCATGCAAATTTGACTTAATACATTTCTCTTTATTTTGATGATGTAATGTTCTAAATCTTAAAAATAGCAGACAATTATATTTTAATTATTTTTATTTTTTTTCACGATTTTATCTATTTATTTGACAGAGATCACAAGTAGGCAGAGAGGCAGGCAGAGAGAGAGGAAGGGAAGCAGGCTCCATGCTGAGCAGAGAGCCCGATGTGGGGCTCAATCCCAGGACTCTGGGATCATGACCTGAGCTGAAGGCAGAGGCTTAACCCACTGAGCCACCCAGGCGCCCCACGTTAATTATTTTTAAATAAGCCTTAAAACTCTTCCAAACCTCTAACTGCATTTTTAAATCTATAGAATGATGAACTAGTACATGAAAGTCTGACTTGTAACATTAATGAAGTTGGGTTGGTTTTTTTTTTTTTGGTAACTCATATAAAAATACAGACATAATGCTTATGGCCAAACTTCAAATCAATAAGCCTATGCATGAGAAGTGAAATAGTCTAATCTGTACACTGGAAACTGATGATCTATATGGAAAGAAAAATGGGGAAAAAAAGAAAAAAGAAACCTCGTTATAGTTGCTGTCACTTTTAGCAGACAGTAAGAAAAAACACTCACATTAGCGGCACCTCAGGACATGATGATCCTTTTGAACTGAATTTATTCAGTACATTTCTGTTCCTCAGCCCTATGTCTCCAAGCATCGCTTTACTCAACATTGTTAAGAGCCTCAGTCTGGAGGTGATCCTTTTATTATATTTTGATCATCTGTAGATAAAATGTCAAGCACAAGTGATGTAATAGAAGCAAATGATATCTATGTTTGAACATGATAAAAAAAAGAAAGAAAGAAAGAAAAATCCCTTACCTAAATTAGCCTAGGTATACGTACTCCCCTAAGCTGATTCAATTTTAAAGTGTTTTCTTTCTTTTTAAAATTAAGTATTCTTATGAAAATACTTATAAACCAATTAACCAGAGAACCACCTGCTAGTAATGCCTTAAGGAATATTGCTCACTGGGGTGACTGAGGCTTGGAGTTGTGATAGGCTATGATACTATTAGGCCCCCCAGCCCCC
Source organism: Taxidea taxus jeffersonii (assembly GCA_003697995.1). Lineage (NCBI taxonomy): Eukaryota > Metazoa > Chordata > Mammalia > Carnivora > Mustelidae > Taxidea > Taxidea taxus. The sequence goes on from RCUC01162193.1 coordinate 45,699, forward strand.
CAGCAAGAGGGAGGAAGGCTGCATCTGTCTCTCGAGTAGCCCCTTGAGGTTAGCTTAGAGCAGTGCTTCTGCTTTGGAAGAAGCTGTCAGCCCTCTGGGCTACAGAAATATGCTGTTTTTAATAAGAACCTTGCACAAGACAGTAGTTATGATTTGGAGTCTATTTTCTCCCCTCTACTACTCTTGAAATGGAACAGATCACAAGTTGATTGAATAGTCAATGCCAAGCCAGTTCTGAGAGTTAGAAATCACTTTAAATCTATAAGTGGTTCGAATAACATGCTTTTTGGGTATATCCTCCACTCTGTGCTCTGGAAACAACTCTTGCCATGGGAAAAGACTGGGACTATGCGAATTAAGTTCAGGTAGGTGTCGTCACCCTCCTCCCCTCTGGCTGAGCAATAACCAACCCTGTTACATAGTGTGATCTTTTCTCTAAAACAAGTTTAGAACTTGCATGGAGTCAGCCTATGAACATTAATGCACAATCTCTGAAAAAGGAAATCGGTGCAGATTGGAAAAAAAAGAGGATTTTTGGCGAAGTCTGCAAGTGCAGCAAGTTTGAAGATCACAGTCTATGACTTTGACTTTTGGAATTCACTATAGCTGGTGACTAAGAGGAAGAAACTGATAGCACCTCACTATTTTCTCTGCCATCAGTCAGTCCACTGAAAGATTTTACCTTTTTCAAAAAATGTGTCATTGCAAAATC
>RCUC01162194.1:0-60842 GCA_003697995.1 Taxidea taxus jeffersonii
CAAGGATGTGAAGAATAGGAAACCCTTGTGCACTGTTTGTGGGAATGCAAGCTGGTGCAGCCATTATAGAAAACAGTATAGAGATTCCTCAAAAAATTAAAATCAGTATTACCGTATGATCCAGCAATCCCAGTTTTGGGTATATGCCCAAATGAAGTTAAATCACTATCTCAAAGGGATATCTGTACCCCCATATTCATTGCAGCACTATTCACAATAATAGGAAAGATATGGAAACAATCTATGTGTCCATTAATGGAAGAATGGAAGAATGGATAAAGATGTATTATACTATATTTTCATGTATATATACACACATAAGTATTAATCATCCATAGAAAAGAAGGAAATCCTGCCATTTCAGACAACATGGAGGGTGTTATGCTAAGTGAACTAAGTCAGACAAAGAATATAAGAATCTTACATATATATGAATCTAAAATTTTAAAGTCAAACAAGAATGATGATTTCCAGGGGATGGGGGAAATGGAAAGATGTTGGTCAATGCGTACAAACTTCCAGTTATAAGAAGAATAAGGTCAAGGGATCTAATGTACAGTATGATGAGTATAGTTACCAATACTTTATCATTTACTTGAAAGTATATGCTATATATGCTCGTATATTGCTAGAAAGTAGATTTTAAATGTTCTCACCACAAAAATAACTTTATGTGAGGTGATGAATGTGCTAACCTTATTGTGGTAATCATTTCACAATGCATACATACAAGAAATCATGTAATATACCTTAAACTTACACACTGCTATATGTCAATTATATCTCAATAAACCTGGAAACAAAACAAAACAAAACAAAAAAGTTAGCATGTCCACTTTACTTTTGCAGGAATTCTGTTCTGTTGAGGGTAGTGGCTAGTTCTCATAAATGACATAATATCTGTACAAAGTAAAATTATCAAAACTATGTATGAGAGGTTTTAAATCCTATACTGGAATCATGAGAATTTTTTTTTATTTAAGCTTTATTTAAACATATAATGTAACCCCACCACCCTCTCCCAATCCCTCTTCCCCCTACCCCCCTCAGCTTGTTTTATGACATTAAGAGTCTCTTTTGGTTTGTCTCCCTCCCGATCCCATCTTGTTTCATTTTTACTTTTCCTACCACCTTAACTCCCACCCCCGTTGCATCTCCACTTCCTCATATCAGGGAGATCATGTGACAGTTGCCTTTCTCCAGTTGACTTATTTCGCTAAGCATAATACGCTCTAGCTCCATCCATGTCGAATCATGAGAATTTATAAAAAAACATTTGTAAATCATAGAGAAGATATGCAAGAAGTCATTGTTAGAAAAGGACATACTGACGAATCCTAGAATGAGAAGCGAATGAGATAAACATCCAGGGATTTTAGCATTGTAGGCATAACCATTAAGTAAATAATTACACAACTAATAATTATAATTGTGTTAAGTGCTATGGAGAAAAAAATACAAGCTATTGTATTTTTACAATTTATAGGGAGTTCTAGCCTACTATGGGGGCTTAGAAAGGCCATTCTACTGAAGTGTCATTGAATCTAAGACTGGAAGGCCAGGAAAAGTTAGAAATGGGAATAAAGAAAAACAGCATGGCCAAAGTCAAGTAAGTTAGGGTGAAAATGACTTGAGGTGAGAATAGAGAGGGGCCAGATCCTGAATAATATTATTGACTCTGTTAAAAATTTGGATCTTTATGGTAAAAACAATGGAAAGTTAAGTGTTTTAAGGAGATGTATGCTGTTAAGTAGCAAGTTTTAGTATGATTACTTTGGCGGCTGCCAGGGCCTTGAATGGATGTAGAAAGAAGCTACAGCAGTCCAAGTAACTGATGACAATGATCTGTAGTTGGGTGGTGGTATAGAGAGGGAGATAAGTAAACAAATATAAAATATATTTTGGAAGTAGAATTCACAGGGTCTGGTGATTGATTGAAGGTGGGTGGTTATGAAGATGGACAGATCAAGGATGAAGACTAGGTTTCTGGACAAACACTTGGGTAGCTGGTGGTGCAATTTACTATAATTTTTAATATACAAATTCAATATGAGTATATATACACACTACACATATTTTAACACCCCACTCACTGCAGTGGACAGATCATCTAAATAGAAGATCAATAAAGAAACAGGGCTTTGAATAACACAGTGGACCAAATGGACTTCACAGATATATTAAGAGAATTTCATCCAAAAGCAATAGAGTGTACATTCTTCTTGAGTACACATGGAACATCCTCCAGAACAGATCACATATTGGGTCACAAATCAGGTCCCAACTGGTAATAAAAGACTGGGATCATTCACTGCATATTTTCAGACCACAATGCTTCTGAAACTTGAACTTAATCACAAGAGGAAATCTGGAAGAAATCAAATACATGGAGGTTAACGAGCATCCTACTAAAGAATGAATCAGTCAACCAGGAAATTAAAGAAGAATTTTAAAAATTCATAGAAATAAATAAAATGAAAAAAACTGTTCAAAAACTGTTGGGGTTGCAGCAACAGCAATCTTAAGAGGGAAGTATATAGCAATGCAAGCCTTTCTTAAGAAACAAGAGTTCTCAAATACACAACCTAACCTTAGACCTAAAGGATCTGGAGAAAGAATAGCAAATAAAGCCTAAACCCAGCAGGAGAAGAGAATTAATAAAGATTAGAGCAGAATCACTGAAATAGAAACCAAAAGAACAGTAGAACAGATCAACTTAACTAGGAGCTGGTTCTTTGAAAGAATTAATAAGATTGATAAACCCCTGGTCAGGCTTATCAAAAAGAAAAGAGAAAGGACCCAAATAAATAAAAGAATGGAAGAGGAGAGGTCACAACCAACACTGAAGAAATACAATCATAAGAACATATTAAGAGCAACTATATGCCAACAAATTAGGCAATCTAGAAGAAATGGATACATTCCTAGAGACATATAAACTTCTGAAATTGAAACAGGAAAAAATAGAAAACCTGAACAGATCCATAACCAGCAAGGAAATTGAAGCAGTAATAAAAAAATCTCCCAACAACCAAGAGTCCAGGGCCTGATGGCTTCCCAGAGGAATTCTATCCAGTATTTAAAGAAGGAGTAATACCTAGTCTTCAGAGGCTGTTTCAAAAAATAGAAATGGAAGAAAAACTTCCAAACTCATTTTATGAGGCCAGCATTGCCTTGATCCCAAAACCAGACAAGGACCTCACCAAAAAGAAGAATTACAGACCAATATCCCTAATGAACACGGATGCCAAATTTTTCACCAAGATCCTAGCCAATAGGATCCAACAATGCATTAAAAGGATTATTCACCACAAACAAGTAGGATTTATTCCTGAACTGCAAGGGTGGTTCAACATCTGCAAATCAATCAATGCGATATACTATGTTAATAAAAGGACAAAGAACCATATGATCCTCTTAATAGATGCAGGAAAAACATCTGACAAAGTACAGCATCATTTCTTTTTTTTTTTTAAAGATTTATTTATTTATTAATTTGACAGAGAGAGATCACAAGTAGGCAGAGAGGCAGGCAGAGAAAGAGAGCGGGAAGCAGGCTCCCTGCTGAGCAGAGAACCCGATGTGGGACTCGATCCCAGGACCCTGAGATCATGACCCGAGCTGAAGGCAGAGACTTAACCTTCTGAGCCACCCAGGCATCCCTACAGCATCATTTCTTGATTAAAACTCTTTACAGCGTAGGGATAGAGGGAACATACCTCAATATCATAAAAGCCATATATGAAAGGCCCATAGTGAATATCAGTCTCAACAGGGAAAAACAGAGAGCTTTTCCCCTAAGGTTAGGAACACAGGAGAAACACTATCATCACTATTGTTCAACCTAGTACTAGAAGTCCTAGCCTCAGCAATCAGACAACAAAAAGAAATAAAAGGCATCCAAATCAGCAAAGAAGTCAAACTCTCACTCTGCACAGATGACATGATACTCTGTGTGGAAATCCCAAAAGACTCCATCTCAAAATTGTTAGAACTCATACAGGAATTCAGCAACGTGGCAGGATATAAAATAAATGTACAGAAATTAGTTGGATTTCTATACACTAACAATGAGACAGAAGAAAAAGAAATTAGGGAAGCAATCCCATTTATAATAGCACCAAAACCCATAAGATATCTAGGAATAAACCTAACCAAAGAGGCAAAGGATCTGAACTCAGAAAACTATAGAACACTCATGAAAGAAATTGAGGAAGAAACAAAGAAATGGAAAAAAGTTCCATGCTCATGGATTAGAGGAACAAATATTGTTAAAATGTCTATGCTACCTGAGCAATCTACACATTCAATGCAACCTCTACCAAAATACCATCAACTCTTTTCACAGAGCTGGAATAAATAATTCTAAAATATGCATGGAACTATAAAAGACCCTGAATAGCCAGAAGAATGTTGAAAAAGAAGACGAAATCTGGTGGCATCACAATTCCGGGCTTCAAGCTCTATTACAAGGCTGTCATCATCAAGACAGGATGGTACTGGCACAAAAACAGACACATAGATCAATGGAACAGAATAGAAAACCCAGAAATGGACCCTCAACTCTATGGTCAACTAACCTTTGACAAATCAGAAAAGACTATCCAAAGGAAAAAAGACAGTCTCTTCAACAACTGGTATTGAGAAAATTGGACAGCCACATGCAGAAGAATGAAAGTGGACCATTTCCTTACACCAAACACAAAAATAGACTAAAAATGGATGAGAGACCTCAATGTGAGACAGGAATCCATCAAAATCCTGGAGGAGAACACAGGCAGCAACCTCTGTGACTGCGGCCCCAGCAACCTTTTGCTAGAAATGTTCCAAAGGCAAAGGAAACAAAAGCAAAAATGAACTGTTGGGACTTCATCAAGATAAAAAGCTTTTGCAGAGGGGCGCCTGGGTGGCCCAGTTGGTTAAGCAACTGCCTTCAGCTCAGGTCATGATCCCAGAGTCCCGGGATCGAGTCCCGCATCGGGCTCCCAGCTCCATGGGGAGTCTGCTTCTCCCTCTGACCTTCTCCCCTCTCATGCTCTCTCTCATTCTCTCTCTCTGAAATAAATAAATAAAATCTTAAAAAAATTAAAAAAAAAAAAAAAGCTTTTGCAGAGCAAAGTAAACAGTCCACAAAACCAGAAGACAACCGATAGAATGGGAGAAGATACCAGCAAATGTCTTACCAGATAAAGGGCTAGTATCCAAAGTCTACAAAAAAAAACAACTTAATCAAACTCAACATCCAAAGAACAAATAATCCAATCAAGAAATGGGCAGAAGACATGAACAGACAGTTCTTCAAAGATGACATCCAAATGGCCAACAGACACATGAAAAGATGCTCCACATCACTCAGCATCAGGAAATACAAATCAAAACCACAATGAGATACCACCTCACACCAGTCAGAATGGCTTAAATTTAATGAGTCAGGAAATAGCAGATGTTATTGAGGATATGGAGAAATGTGAACCCTTTTACACTGTTGGTGGGAATGCAAGCTGGTGCAGCCAGTCTGGAAAACAGTATGGAGGTTCTTCAAAAAGTTAGAATTAGAGTAAACCAAATCTAGCGGAAACAGAGAAATTAACTGACAAACTTTGTTGGCATAATTTGTACCACACAATCAGGAAATGTTAGGGTCTACCATGAATCTTTTTGACTTCCGGGATAATAGTTACAGACTTAGAACTAAAATACTCATTGCTTTTACTTTATGTCATAGGTTACTGCAGTTTTTTTTATTTGGGGTTCACCTTCAAATCTGATATTCTTAAAATGTGGAGTTCAAATTAGATACAGTTAAAAACAAAACAGCCTTATACAAAGAACAATAGAAGGATTATTTTAAGTGCCCTATCAGGTTACACACAGGATCAGCAAATATTATTTACTTAAGGATTAAAAGATTAATTAAAACTGTAAATGAGGGACGCCTGGGTGGCTCAGTTGGTTGGGCGGCTGCCTTCGGCTCAGGTCATGATCCCAGCGTCCTGGGATCGAGTCCCACATCGGGCTCCTTGCTCCGCGGGGAGCCTGCTTCTCCCTCTGCCTCTGCCTGCCTCTCTGTCTGCCTGTGCTCGCTCTCTCTCTCTCTAACTAATAAATGAATAAAATCTTTAAAAAAAATTAAAACTGTAAATGATTCTTCTAAAATTGATGGTCTTAAAAAATTAGATTGTGAAAGTGCCTTGAAAGGAATAAAAATCTACAAAGAGATCGTATTGCCTTTATCACCAATGTAATTTTCAGGATCCCCTGGTATTAGAGAAAGTCAATTCACTGGGGTTTTTCAAACTTCTTCCTTATAAACACATACACATTTTTAAAAAGATAAATAAGAACAAGTCATTGAGATAATAAAAATGCTCTTTATGGAAGCTGTAATTTTAAAGTTAAAAATAGTTTCTTTTTTTGATGTTGTGTCATTGGTGATGTTAACTATAACACCAAAAGAAAAACCCTCCAAAAGTCTAATTTTGAGGCACCTTTTTGTTTCTGCTCAGGCCCATCATTCTCCTTGTTAATGCTTTTCTTTTTTCTTTTTTTTTTTTTGCTACAGTTGGGGGACAGGTTTAACCCTAAACCTTAACTTTCTACGTTGCCATCAAAAGTGAACACAAGTGCACTGTATTATTTTTTCCCCCTCCTATCCTTTTTGAACAAGGCAGTGTAAGAAAATGTAAAATTAACAAGGTACGTTTTTCTCATTTAAAGCCATCACCGCAGTTGCACACATCCCCAGTCATTTCATACTTCCAGAGGCAATTCTGGCTCAACGCGATGCATTTCCGTCTGTGTAGCCCAGTGGTTGTCTAGAAACGTGTTTCTTGGGGGTGGGGCGTGTGGCGGTGCGTGGTGCCCAAATTTATAGCGAGGAATACTGTCAAAAACATTCAGCCCTCTGCCCAAACCCACCCAGTCGTACTCGGTCATTCTCGGTATCTTCTTTATTTTTCGGCAAACGCAGTCTTCTCCCGCCGCGGAGTGCAAGAAGACCAGGGAGGGCGCAGGGGAGAGGCCTTTCTACTACATCCAATTAAAGGCGCAGAGAATATGAGCCGTTCGCTAGATTAATCGGGATCTACTAATCCGCCTAATTCAGGGAGCAGCCCTCCGGGTGAAACCGCGAATCCTTTGGTGTGGTAGTCTCCATAGCAACCGGCCGCGGAGCCGCTCTCGCGCCGGCGCCCGGATGTTGTGGGAATCGTAGCCGCCTGCCTAGCTTCCTGCTGCCGATCCCGGGCTGGCTGCGCTCCTCTTCGGGAGTCGTAGTTCTTCCCTCCTCCCGTGCCCTACATGAGGAGCGGGAGGGACTACGAGTCCCGGCATGCGCTGCGGCGCCCCGGCGGCCGCCGCCTCCCGGCTGCAGACGCCTGCGAGCAGGTTGTTGTTTTTAAGTGAGGCGTCACTGTGCTCGGAGCTGTGACTGCCGCCGCCGCGACAGTCAACACAGTCGGGCGGAGGTGGCGCTGCCCGTTCAGGTATGGCCCTGGGCTGGTTGGGACCCCGGGAGAGGAGTCTCTGCCGCCTGTCGAGGCCCTATCCGCTATTGAGTTGTGTGGCGGAGGCAGAGGCGGGTGTCTTCTCTGAGGCAGGGGCTGCTCTGGCATGGGGCTGCCCGGGCTGGGACTGACTCCAGGCGGGAGCTGGTGCTAGAGTGGTCTTAAGCCGGGCGCTGAGGCGTAGGGTCGGGAGGTCTTGCACCCTCCGATGCCTGCTTGCGAACCGGAGTGGCGTACTAGGGGATTGGGGGAGCTGATGGCCGGGGAGACCCTTCTTTCACAAGGCTGGCTTGGGAGCTTCTTGGTCTTAATTGATGAGAATCCATATGGTAAGATGTTCTGTGCGTCACCCGGTCGGTTTTTTCAGCCGGCCCATCTCTTTTGGTGACGTTTAAGCCCCGTGATGCCAGGAATAGGAGGATTAAATATTAAATAATGCAGCTGAGATTGCTTCTTATACGCCAGGCTGACAATGATCAGATCCCCTTGCTTATCCTTTTCCGCCTTACCCGGCCCACTTCCTAATCGATAACTTCTCTGTAGCAGCTGTCCACACAGTTCCTCGTGTGCTGTACATATTTATCGTTGTTTGATGAATCCAGTTCTGCCGTTGGGAGAGGCAATTTTAACGAACTCAGTCAATTATGGTAGTTCGTTAAGTGGATGAAGTTTGCACTGCTTCACAATTGCTTTATTTAAAAACTAAGTGGAGCTTTCTTGTAGCTAGAAGAGGTAACAGCTTGAGTCCTGCGAATTTTTAGATTTGCCTCCTCCAATAAGGTTACATCCATTGGATAGTGCTTGAACTGTCTCTGTTAGCGCTTCCTATTTTTGGTTTAAGGTTTGAATCTTATTAGGTCCCACATTTTTCAGGGGGATACAATTTATCACACCTTGGACGCTAGTGTCAGTGGTTTACTATTCTTTGCTGAGCTCTCATCATAAAGGTGAAGGGATAGGAGAAAGCAAGGGTATTATTTTAACTTTTAATGAGTAATTTTCAACCCTTTAAGCGAAGGATAGGATCCTAATTAAAGAAGTTACTAAATAAAAACCATTCTTAAATAATATTCAGGGGTGTGGGAAATACTTTTGAAGTGAAAGGTTAGAAAAATGGTATAATTCTGATTTCATAAATGAAACTATAGAACCAGAAGTGATCATGTCTACTAAAAAATACTCGAAAGATAGTTATAAAAGTGATCAGATGGTGAAACCATAAATAGCTTTTTCTTTATATTTTCTGGTATTTTCCAAATTTTCCGGGGAAAAGAACTTGATTTAAAGAAAAAAAGGGATACAGGTGCAGCAGTTCAATAGGTCCTTTAAACATTGCTTTAAAGAATAAACAACAACAAAGAACCTACACAGAGACCCTGTTACTGCATCCACAGATTATATAAATAACAATTTAAAAGTAAATTATTTGTCTGGAAGGGGCAAGAAATGCATTTGTTGGATTAAAAAAAAAACAGATATAACAATAATTCTTAGTATTTGCATGTCTCATTTTAATCTCTTTTCATTTTGCATGGTAAAATCAAGGACAAAAGTGCTTAGTCTTTAGTGAAGTCAGTGCAATGTTGATTATTCCTGTAAATCTATCAGGTGACAAAAGATGGGCATATTAATCTGAAAAGATCTAGAGATAGGAGAATTTTAAATTTAAATTTATTTCCAGTGGAAATAAAGAAGTTAAGCAGTGATGAAATGTGGACTTTTAAAGCTTGTTTTCATTAAATCACGTTGAGTACCGTGTTTTATATGGTACTGATATTTTGGATTGTGCTTAATTTTATTTTCTGTTATTGATATGTTGGATATGAATGGGTAAGAAGCATATTATTTAGCCCACATTTTGTTTTCTGTAGGAATATTCTATGTATTTTTGCAATTATCAGTGCTGAAAAATTGAGGTTAAGCCTCAACTCCCAAGTATCCATTAAGTCTTAATACAGTATCCATTCTAAAGCTTTTTTTTGTTTTTTAAGCTATAGTATTCATATTTTAATTTCTTTGAAGCTTTGCTTCCTCCTCAAGTTTCAATTCCTTTTTGCTATTTTGTATCTTTTAATTTTGCATATTTTGTCTATTGTGTTAGCTCAGTATCTTACTAGATATTTGAGTCCATTTACAGGGCATAAGAAACATAATTGATGAACATGTTTGATTTACTAACTTGTTACACAGTATTATAGCCTCGATTGTGTAGTTGCATTCTTATCTAAGTTAAGTAAAGATTTAAAGAAGCTAGATAAGTATGAACTGCTAAGATCCTAGAGCAGTAGTTTCTGACATGTAAAGAACATGGACACAGCAGCAAGGCCTGTTAAGCCCAAGATATTTTAAAACAGAAAATGCAGACTCATCTAACAATGCAGAACTACTAGAGGCTGGATTGTTTGCATGTTTATGTGTGGTTAGGTGAGGAAGTTGCCGTAATGTATGTGATAACTTACATTTTAAAGAACTTCCTTGCTGGCAGTTTTACAGTTTTGACTAGATAAAAACAAATTAGAGATATTAGTGTGTTTCAAAGGTCATGTCCAATATGCTGCACCAGATAAATTTGAAAAAAGTTTCTCAATTTGGGTTCTAAGTTGAAATTTAGCCCTATAATGTGGGAAGGATTGGAAGTAAGTGATAAGTTTAAGAATTTTCTTTCTTTCTTTCTTTTTTTTTTTTTAAGGACATCTGATGTGTGGAAACTTTGTTTAAGGGCCAGTAGGTTTTTTGAAGGAAGTATTAAAAATGAATAAAGTGAGTTAAAGATTTTCTTCCTTCACTACAGGGACTCAGAAATCTAATTTTTCTTTAGTATTTGTCCATAAATCACTATCCTAAAACCTTCTGTCTGGTTCATACTACCATCTTATGAAATTACTGTAAGAAGAACATTGGATTGGGAATCAGGATGTTTAATGATGTTGAGCACATGATTTGTGACTCTGTCTTGTTTCCATGTGTACATTGTATATAATAGCCAGTTGCCATACTTGATGGTGTATTTGTGAAGCTCAAATCATGTATGAAAATGACATCACTTTGTAAGTGGCAGAGTGATCTGCCCATGCAAAGTATTATTGGCCTACATAAGTAACATTTATATAAAGTATATTGTGCATCTGAAGTGTGGTAAGAATGTGATAGGTTTTTTTTGACTGGGAAGTTTGAGGAAACAGTGAAATGGTATCTTAATTTGATATTTTGGTAGAGCTTTTGGCATTTTCTAGGTTGAAGGAAACTTGGCCCTTGTCCTGACTGTGACTTTGCACTCTGCTGCATTAAAGGTCCTGAAACTGCAGTGTGCTTTTAAAAGAGTACTTTTTATTTTGGTTTTTTTTTTTTTAATTGCACATCTAAAGTCTAAGGAAAATCATCAGTGTAACTTCTGACAGTATTTTTCATGTTCTAAATGTGTTTAATGTTGTAAAATGTTACTTTAAGTTGACTTCATGACATTGAGCCTACACTGAATATGAAATCCTAGGTCCTCTGAGAGATACATTGCATGTGTAAGCATTGATGTTTCAGAAATAGTTTAGAGCTTAGATACCTTCTTCTGGGGAAGTCATCCCTGCCTATTACAGCATGTGACCCTTGAGATTGACTTTACGTAAGGTGGACATACAGAACATTCAAGTAAAAAAGTGTTTCAGAAACTTTCTGAGGACTTTTCAAGAGTAAATATAAGTGGAAGTGAAAGGCAAAGTAATATAATATGTATCATGCATGGGTTGGTGACAGCTGTTTATATGATTAGTTGATAACTCAGTATCTTTACTAACATTTTCTAATATTACTACTAAAAAGTAACAGTGGATGTATATTTAATTGTTCAGTGTTTTTAAAAATGGAAAACAATAGAGGTGTAAAATCCCTTTGTTTTTTTTTAGAATTAGGGTGAATTAAAAGCTATAGAAATGTGATGAATATGTATTTTTAATAAGCAAAAATGAATTATTTTTAAAAATTTGAGAATAGAGGAAAACAAAGAGGCAAAACCCAATAGTTTTGCTTACTTGTTTGTGAAAGGGAATCAGGGGCCACAGGGGCTCATGGTGCCCAAGTGAGTATGTAGCCTTGGTCAAGTTTATGTATATGTTGTCTCTTTTAGGCTCCTCCAGAATTAAGATAAAACAGTCTTGGAAAGCCAGGATTTTTTTCTCAGAATGAGAGTACCTGGTAAAAGGAATGTTTACATATTAATAGGCATTTTAATTTCCCCACAGTGTTTGAATTCATATTGCTGACTCACTTCATTTCACACTTTTTTATCAAAGGTGTGGCTTCTTTTAGATGGAAGCAAAAAAAGAGTACTTTTATCTTCACCTATGGTAGTAGTTGCTTTTGTTTCCTAATTTGAGGGATGTTACATCATAGAAGGAAACCTGTGAAGAAACTGTGTATTGACTCACTTCTTATTTTCTACATCAGAAGGTTAATCTGCTGCCTGTAACCATGTTGGTGCCTTTTTCTGGGCAGGGGTAAAGTGAAATTACTACTCTGTTCTAGATTTTTTTTTTCCAAATACCTATCTTTAGTGATAGATTTCAGTGTTGTTTTTTTTTTTTTTAAGATTTTTTTTTTTATTCATTTATTTGATAGAGATCACAAGGAGGCAGAGAGAGAGAGGAGGAAGCAGGCTGTCCGCGGAGCAGAGAGCCCTATGCGGGGCTCGATCCTAGGACGCTGGGACCACGACCCGAGCCGAAGGCAGCGGCTTTAACCCACTGAGCCACCCAGGTGCCCCAGATTTCAGTGTTTTAAATGAAATTCCACCCCAACAGAACTAGAAGAGGGCAACTTACTGTAGATGGGTTATGGTTATCTTTGCATCCACTCATATGATGAATATGGTAACCAAGAGGCAGGGCAACCATAGGATCACATAATTACCATAATTACTGCATTGTGGACTCATCAAAGCCCAATTTTCATCAAAATATCAATTTTTCACTGTAAATTTCTCATACCTCAGATAGTACATTTTTTTCTATGACTCCTTTTGGCCCTTTGACTTGTCTTGAAGAAACTGGTCATCCAGAAGATGATTGAATTTGTATTAGTCATATACTATACTTAAAATTGGGTTTGTATTTTTATTTTAGAAAATAAAATATTTTTTCTGCTGACTATAAAGTTAATAAATGGTCATTGAAAATTTAGAAGGTACATGTAATTTTGTTTTTTTTTAGATTTGAAAGATACTCTAAAATTTTAGTATTGCATGTAGATTAATATAAATAGCATTTTACTATACATGTTTGTCTTGCTTTTAAAAATATATTGATATTTGTCCATGTCAGAGCATGTTGAGCTACTCTATCTTTTTAATGGTTGCATTAATCATAATACTACAGTTAATTTTAATAAATTCACTCCTTGTAGACCTTCCACTTTCTAATTTTATATTGTAAAAGTTGTTCTATCAACAGTTCTTACACATATGTGTATATGTTTTCATACTCATGTGAGTATTACAATCAGATAAATTCCTAGAAATGAAATGAATAGGAAATGAAAGAGAATTGGTAGATGGTCACAGCTTATCTGCCTGTAAAATTTTGTTGTTAAAAATCACTGAAAGAAGAGGTTCCTGGCTGGTTCAGTCAGAAAATGTGGCTCTTGATCTAAGGGTTGTAAGTTTTAGCCCCAAGTGGGGTGTAGAGATTACTTAAATAAAACTTAGAAAAAGAATCACTGAAAGGATGATAATATACATTTCCACTGTTTACAATGCCTGTTTTCTCCATATCTTATCTAACTTACTAACTTGTTTAGTCTTTGTTAATTGGTTAGGTATTAAAATAGTCTTGCTTCTCTTTATGTTATTTGGTAGTAAGTTTGAGCATTTTTTCAGTATTGTAAGTTATTTTTATGTTTTCTATAAATTGAGTATGTTCCTTTCTAAATTTTTTTAATGTAAGATTTCCTTGAAGATTTTTTTTTCTTTTTTAAGTTTTAAATAATTAATTAATTAATTTGATATAGAGCACAAGCAGGGGGAGCGGCAGGGAGATTTGATATAGAGCACAAGCAGGGGGAGCGGCAGGGAGAGGGAGAAGCAGTTCCCTGCTGAGCAGGGAGCTTGATGTGGGACTGGATCCCAGGACCCCTAGGATCATGTGAGCTGAGGGCAGATGCTTAACGGACTGAGCCATCCATGTGCCCTGCTTGCTAAATTTTCCACTCAGTGTTTTAACCTTTTTCTTACTGGTTTATTGGTATGCTGGAAGTGTTTTGAAAACTCCTTAATACATGTCACAGATATTTTCCCTTATATTATTCATATTTATGTATAGTGACTTGGCAAACAAGTGCATGATTTTTATATAAGAGCTTTTCCTTTACAATTTCTGGGTTTTGTGTAAAGCTTAGAAAAAGATTGTGTTTACCTCAGGATTATAAAGCGATTTTCCGTTTTCTTTGAGTCTTTTGTGGTTTAATTTTTTATGTTTACATCTTTAGGCCTATTTACCAGGTGGCCTTAAAGTTTTATGAAGCCTTATATTAATGCTGATCTTTCACAAGGCAAACAAAAGATGACATATTGAAAGTATTTTGTAATATCATGTTAGTGAAGTTTAATGGAGGCTTTGATTCCTGAATGATGCAACTTGGCAAAAAAAAAATTTTTTTCCCCCTTTGGGAGGCAGGATAGGAGAACAATGAAATTTGCATTCTTTTTTAATTCAAAAGTATTTTATGTGAAAGTGGCTCTTGTATTTCTACATCTCTTTCATCCTCTACCTTTTACACCAATGGTGGGAAGCTTTTGTGTTGCGTTTTGAGCATAAAAATGGCAGACAGCACTTAGTTCCATATTCAGAATTGCCTGTCAAATCTTTTGTCCTTGATGTTTTTGGAAGGCCATTTAGCTTTCCCTTCGCTTGGTGAAAATATGTTGCAAGATTTATCTGCTGTAACAGTTTAAAAGTCCTATAGAAACTTACTCTTTTTCAAATAAAGGGTTTACCTGACCATTTTAGTCAGTAAGCTCAAAATCAACTTCCTTAGGGTAGTACTTATGTTTCCCGTAGCACAAAGGCCTATTGGGTACTAGGTGCTCCTAAACTAGGTTTATTTCTTGCTAGAATTTGGGGACTGAAATAGGGTCAGCATTGTAGATAGTAAAAAGAAAAGTATAAACTGACCCATCACTTAAGATTAGACTACTTTGAAAAAAGGAAACAAATACAATGGAAGGTTCTTCCCTCCCACAATGAACAGATTGAAGACTTCTTAATTCCTGAAAAAGACACATTTCTCATCATCTAACTACAGAAGTATTTATGTCAAATTTTTTAGGAGGGGAGAAGGAGAAAGAGAATCTTAAGCAGGTTCTATGCCTAGCACAGAGCCCAATGTGGGGCTTGATCTCACAACCCTGAGATCAAGACCTCAGCCAAAATCAGATGTTTAACCAACTGAACCACCCAGGTGCCCCCGTGTCAGAATAAGTTTTTAAATGTGAATTTGCCAAATTACCATAAAGCATAGTGACAAAACCATCTAACTTAGTAATAAGTTTTTTTTTAATTTAATTTTTTTTTTTTTTTTTGGTGCTCCAAGATTCATTGTTTATGCACCACACCCAGTGCTCCATGAAATATGTGCTCTCCTTAATACCCACCACTGGGCTCACCCAACCCCCTTCTCCTCCCCTCTAAAACCCTCAGTTTGTTTCTGAGAGTCCACAGTCTCGTGGTTTGTCTCCCCCTCCGAGGTCCCCCAAGTCACTTCTTTCCATTTCCCAATGTCTTCCGTGTTATTCCTTATGCTCCACAAGTAAGTGAAACCATATGATAATTGATTCTCTCTGCTGTAATAAGCCTTAATAAGTCTTAGATGACTTTTTTCTTGCATCATTGTTTTTCATTGATGAAAAAACCCATTAGCAACTTAAACATCCATTAATAGGGTAATAAGCTATGATAAATATAACAACATATTATGTAGTCATTAAAGTCATTTTTGAATAATTTTTAAAATATTAAAAAATTTGTTAAACAGCTAATTGGGAAAAGTATAAGGTTGGAAACTTACTGACCCCAGTACTTATATAAAATGTTTGGAAGGTAACATATATAAAAGTCAGGAAGGTAACAAAAGTAGAAGAGAAGAGTGATACAGAGGGAAGGTAGTGGTAGGAATTATAAAATGGAACCAAGGATGAAGATATTCTTCTAACCACAATGTATATTATGATGTCTATATTTTTACCAAAGATAGGTATCATGAGGGAAAACTCTTCCTATTACTAAAGCCCACTGGTCAGGATAAGCTTATTTATTCTAACACTAAAATCAGAAAGAAATTTCTGCTGATGATTTTTCTAAAGAAGATGCTTGAAAATGTAGTGCATGTGTGCTTACTAACAGTTTCGGGGAAGAAGATAATGAGTTCATTAAGGCTCTTTTTTGGTGACTTTTTAATGTAGATCCACGGTACCACAGCAAAGAGTTTATGTTGAAGTAAGGTTAAGGTGCAGCACTTCTTTGGGGGCTGTCTCTGCTACACAGTTAGAGAGTAAAATGCCTTAGCATAGATCTGAACTAGATTTCACTGTCTTTAATACTAAACAGTGAGCATCTTCAGTATTACATCAGAAAGGCTGGCCTCCTGATAGATGCAAGAGTATCATCAAATGACTGCTGAAAGTGAGGCAGTATTTGACACAGAAGCAGTCTCCAGCTGGAGACCTTCATCTTTTTTTCTTTCTCTTTTTCTTTTTTGATAGATTCTGCTAGGCTTTTGTAGGAGGCTTTTTTTAGAGTTGAGGAGTACAGTAACCAGGTAAGACTGCTGTGGTGATGTGGCATTAGGCGTCATCAAATTTTCTTACTGCTGGAGAGTTTACTGGGAAGCTGAAGAGTGGGTGAAAATGTTAGGTAATAGTGCATTTCTTAAGCTTTTTTTTTTTTCGATGTCTTTATTGTGGTGTTTAGTGATTTTGGTGGCTTTAAATCCCTTTTGAAAATAGCGTTAAAAAATTATAACTGCAGGGTGCCTGGGTGGCTCAGTGGGTTAAGCCGCTGCCTTCGGCTTGGGTCATGATCTCAGGGTCCTGGGATCGAGTCCCGCGTGGGCTCTCTGCTTAGCGGGGAGCCTGCTTCCTCCTCTCTCTCTCTGCCTGCCTCTCTGCCTACTTGTGATCTCTGTCTGTCAAATAAATAAATAAAACCTTTAAAAAAAATTATAACTGCAAAGTTTAACAGAGGCAAATTTAAGGGTGGATCTAAAATTGGAGCTCTTTATCAAAGCCTTGAACATAACACTAATAAGCAAAGTTACTCAGGGAAAAGAGTAATATAAACTACAATTAGGCAACTTATATGCTAAGAAGTAAGAAGTAAATGCTATAAATTCAGGGGAAGGAGAGACCATTGTGTCCGAAATTGTGATCTAGGAAAACTTTCGTGGAGGAGGGCTGAGCCTTCATTAGAGAAATCAGAAGGAAGAAAGGAAGGAGGAAAACATTCCAGAAAGTGTAACTTGAGTTAGTGAAGACATGGAGGTAGGGCTGTCCATTCTGTATTCAGGAGATGCACAGTGAGTAGATTACTTGGACCAGCTGAGAGTTCAGGAAGGAGGCCTAAATGATTGGTAAATTAGAGCAGGTAGTGAAAGCTTCTGAATGTCTCCCTAGACTGACTTTGTAGAGAATGTTTAGCCTCAAGGTTGGGGGGAGACTTTTAAACGGGAAGAAAAAAAATTCTAGTACTTGGAGTAAGTATTATATGTAACCTGCAATCAGTTTAATCTTTGCTTGTATATAAGTGTTTAGGGTGGTGGTTATGTTTAGGAAGGGACCAAGGAAAGAGTTGAAAAATGGTTACTATAAGTACCATAATAATTAAATAAAATAAATAAATAAAAAATGGTTACTATAAGTACCATAATAATTAAAACAGCATTGTATTGGTACAAGGAATATAGATCAGTAACAGAATGGAGACTATAGAAACCATTCCTAAGTGTATATAGAACTTTATGTAATAAAAAATGGCATTTCAAATTATAGAAAATATGGAATTTCAATAATCAGGATAATTTCTAACACCAAAGGGAAAAATCTGGATACACAAATTTAAATAGTTAAATGTAAAAGCCAAAATTGAAAAAGTATTAGTAGAAAATATATGAGAATAATGTTGTAATCTTTGGAAAGACTTTCTAAGGCAAGTTGTAAAATATAGGTGTTCTAAAGAACACCCTATTCTCCATCCTCTACCTCTGCATAAAATTTAAAAACATTTGTGGTAGAAGGTATTTTTAAAAATTGAAGAATTTTAGAAGAAAATATTTGTGATAAGTATAACAGTGAATTATTTCGTGACCCAATTTATAAAGAACTTCTACAAATCAATAAGATAATCTAATAAGAAAATATAACATAGGGACATTAGATAATCTACAGAAAAGAAAATAAGGATAGGCAATAAATATCGGGGAAGGTGTACAATCCCGCTAAGTTATCTGAGAAATACAGATTAAAATAAGGAGATCGTTTTTGCTCTTGAGGTGACCAGAAATTACAGAGGGTCATTACCCTGTTAAGGTTATGGAGAAATAGGTGCCCACTATTTTGGTAGGAGATCTGCCCTAACCTTATTTAAAATTCTGATCCACTCCCTCCTCCCAATTCCCTGCCTTTAGTTTTCCCCTCTCATGCTTTATTTTTATCAACAGTACTTGCCATCAGCTGGCTTACTTCATATTCTGCTTGTTTGTGGCACCTAGAATATGAACTTTCTTCAGAGGCCGTCCTGGTGTTCTGCCATCTCACTGTTTTGTATCCCCAGAACTTGGAATAAAATTCATGCATGGCACATAGCACTAGCTCAATAAGTATATACTGACTGACTGAATGAATGTAGTATTTATGTTCTAGGTTAAGGTAGTCTCATTTAAACTATTTCTGTAGGGTTGTTATTGTACAAAAAATAGAATATAAAGAACATTTTTAAAGTTTTTATTAGTTGGGGTGTTAGATTCTCTACCCTTTCTTTAGATGAGATCTGGTTTAAACCAGGCATTTTGATACCCTTTTGGGGAGGTGAAAGTTCGGGAGCCTTTGGAAAGCATTTGGAAAAAGCTTCTAACTCCTCTTGATCACATTTATAGCCCAGCAACACTTTTGGGACCTTTGCCCACAGCCCATTGGTTGGCTTACATTGGAATTATAGACGTGTGGGAGAATAATGCCCCCATTCTTCTCCATCATATCTAATTCTGGAAGATAAGGTGATAGGAAACCATACCCTTTTTCATAGTAAAATGTAGCTACTCAGGAAGGATGAGGGGCACCATCATATCAGGTAACACTCACTCCAGTTGTACTTTATTTTATTTTTTAAGATTTCATTTGTTTATTTGACAGAGTCAGCAAGAGAGGGAACACAAGCAGGAGGAGTGGGAGAGGGAGAAGCAGGCTCCCCACCGGGCAGGGAGCCCGATGGATGATGCGGGGCTCAATCCCAGAACCCTGGGATCATGACCTGAGCTGAAAGCAGATGCTTAACAACTGAGCCACCCGGGCGTCCCCAGTTGTACTTTATGAGATAAAATTAATATTATTGCTGTATTACTACTTTTGACAACTGCCACCTAAATTATTTTACAGGTATATCTTTAGCCCATAACTCCCCTAAATTCAGTTCAGCTTCCTGCTTGGTGTTTCCACTTGGATATGATAATCGCTGTCTCAAATTTAATGCCCCCAAACAGTTCACCAGTTTTCTCTTCATAACTTACTGCTTTTGAAGCCTTCCTGTCTCAGTGGCAATTTCATTTTGGTATTTGTTTAGTCCAGGAATCATCTTTCACACCTTATATTCAATTTTGGGAAGTGCTGTTAGCCTGCTGTACTTTCAGAATACATGTTATCTATCCACTTCTTATTGTCTTTACAGCCACCACCCTGGGCCAAACCACCATTATTTCTCAGCTGGATTATTGTAGCTTTGCAAATGACCTACCTGCTTCTGCCTTTGCTATCCCCCACACTGCTGTCTCAATAAGGCTACCAGAATGATCTGTTCTTTCCTCATAATTCTTATGACTTTTAGTTTCGCTCAGAGTAAAAAGCTAAAAGGTCTTAGGATCTGTAAGTCCCTGCATGGTCCATCCCCTGCCTATTAGCTCTCTGTCCTCATCTCTTCCTACTTTCTTGCTATCACACAGGCCTCACTGCTGTTACTTAGAGATGCAGGCAGGCTTCATTCCAACTTTGTACCTGCTGCTTGGTCAGAAAAGCTCTCCCCAGTTAACTGCATAGTGATTTCATCATGTATTCAAATAGTTGCTCAAATATACTTTTGTTGTTTTTAGATTTTATTTGACAGAAAGTGCTCATGCGCACAGGCAGGGAGAGTGGCAGGCAGACAAAGAGGGGAGAGGAGAAGCAGTCTCCCTGCTGAGCAGAGAGCTGCTTTCATTTGCCAGAAGACAAAACAGGACTGGGAGATTTTTCAGTGTTCCTTGCTTTCCTTAACATAAGGCTCAGGTGAAGTTCAGCATAGTCTACTATGAATAGAATTTAAGCCCCAGGAGGCAAGATTCCTCTCTCTATTTTATATATTGGTATATAGTATTTTCAATACCTAGCAAGTGCTAAGAACTCAATAAACGTTGTACAGATAAAGGAATTATTTAAAATGGCATTCACCGTAGGCCTCCTGTCTGCTGAAGAATGTGATTATACCAATGTGGAACTGGACTTTCTGCTGTAAGTAGCTTCATAAATGAGATGAGACTGCATGGAGTAAATTTATATCTTGTTATCCCCAGTATGTGCTAAGTTGAAACATATGTCTGTAATATGTATTGTCATTTTCTTCTATAGAGTTCTACATGTAAAATCTTCAATGTTGTGAAGAAATGTTCCTTAGGATTTCTTATGAAGTGAAGAATCAATTTATTTATTTATTTATTTATTTAAAGATTTTATTTATTTATTTGACAGAGACCACAAGTAGGCAGAGAGGCAGGCAGAGAGAGAGGAGGAAACAGGCTCCCTGCTGAGCAGAGAGCCCGATGTGGGGCTCCATCCCAGGACCCTGGGATCATGACCTGAGCCCAAGGCAGAGGCTTTAACCCACTGAGCCACCCAGGCACCCCTGGAGAGTCAATTTAAATAATGTCTCCTGTTCTGAAATCTCTCAAGACTTTGGATTTTATCTTGAAGGGAGTGTGATTCAGTAGTTTAAATGATCAGATTCATGTTTTAGAATAAATTTAATGTGGGCTGACTTATGGAGGCGTGACTGGAAGGGAATTGATCACATGTAGAGCTCCATTAGGGAGCTGTCACTGAAATTGAAGTGGGAAATGAAGTTGGGTTAGGCAGTGGAAGCAGGAATGGTTAAGGAGACTTCCCTGGATTTTTGGGTCAAGGTGATTTAGTTATCTAAATCTAGGATTTTTTAATCTGATATTTTGTGGCTTTTCCTTATAGCCAGATTATTTTTGGCTAATGCTGTTCTCTGAGATACCAAAAACAGGAAGAACAGCAGGAAGTGGTTTTCGGGTTGTAGAGGTTGTATTTGAATAACCAAGAATCCAAAGCAATTGGATATATATGACTGATTGAAGAAACTACTTGGGAATGAAAGAAAGCCTGAGTCTAGAAAAGTGCTTCAAGTTTATAATCTTCACTGAGTACTCTCAGCTTTGTAACTTCGTATTTTTATACCTTTGTTACTTCCCATAAACTCTGCATGTTTCTAAATTATTAGTAAAGCTCTTAAAAGGTAAGTGCACTTACCTTTGCTCAAAATAATCGGAGGTTCCTCTAGAATTTTGAGTTCCTGTGGAATAGTTTAGAGTTGTGTTACTAACTGTATCATCATCCAGAAGTCTGTTTACCTTTCTTCTTTTCTTTTTTTTAAGGGTTTTATTTATTTGTCAGAGAGAGAGAGAGAGAAAACACAAGCAGAGGGAACTGCAGACAGAGGGAAAAGCAGGCTTCCTGCTGAGCAGGGAGCCTGATGTGGGACTCCATCCAAGCACCCTGGGATCATGACCTGAGCCAAAGTGAGACACTTCACTGACTGAGCCACCCAGACATCCCACCTTTCTTCTTTTTGAGGGTTAATATGTGTCAAGCAGTGTGCTGTGTTTGGGAATATTTAATAGGTAAATAAGCAACTATAGCACAGCATTCTCTTTCAAGTAATAGATTAGGGAAAATACTAGTCTTTGGGGGTGCGGTCAGGGAATTGTTTACAAAAGTAATGCATTACTTGAGATAGGAAGGAGGGACGCAGGGGCTTGGGTTGAGGTATTGGGGTAGGGAACTGATCAGAATATCTGCAAAGCCTCAGAGTTGAGAAAGCGAAGCCTTTAGGGGAATCAGAATCATGAGGGGAGAGCGAATGGGTGGAGAGAGGACAAGATGCTAGAGACAAAGCAGTAGAAACACAGCGCCTTTGGGCATTATCCAAAAAAACAGTATGAAAATCTTAACATTTTAAAGGAGTAATATATAAAGTTATCATTTTAGGAAGATCACCGACAAGTGAGGAGTTTCCGATATAATGGCAGCTTTTAGAGTCAGTGTGTCTAGAGAGGGGCTCAGAAATTTACTTTTTAAAATTTTGCTTTAGTTACAGTGTACCCAATTCTTTGAGAACTGCTGACTTAAAAGGATTCTTTAGTAGGTCTGTGAATTTTGCTTATCCAAACTGTTTCTGTGATGTGACCAGTAGTCTTTTTCTCATTTGGGCTAGATGTCAAACTTGTTCTTCCTTCAAGATGAGTAAACAAAGAATTAATCTGGGTCCTGATTTAAGTGGGCCCCTTGATTTGAAAAACTCAAATGTGCTAAAGTTGTCCCAATTTAGCAATGTATATAACTTTATTTTGAAATGTTAGCTTTGTTAATTTCATCACCTGAGTTATTAGATTACTTTGTTATAAAACAAATGCTCGGAACTATTTAAAAGGACTGTTTAATAGAAGTTACCAAGAGGAGGGTAGGAGATATATACATTAAATACCTCTGATTGGGTTTCGTAATCCACAAATTTTGGAGGGTTATTACCAAAATAAAGCACTGGTAAGTCTCGGGGTAAGATGGAGCAGCAGTGAGAATGTGAGCTTATAGAAGAGGTTAGAATCTTTCACATGGTGGAGAAAGAATGCTTTTTAGACTTCACCAGTTTTCTTTATTTTACTTCTTGTTGCATATAGAATGGTTTTTTCAACTACCCAGTCACTTAAATCAGACACCTGCGAGTTATCCCTACCAACACTCTCTCCCTCTTCTGTGTCTGGTTATTCAGTCCTTTAAAAAAAAAGTCTTTCTTCTAAAATCTTTCCACCCCCTCCCTTCTGCTTTGTTTCCTCCCCCTCATCAGTCCTGGTTAAATGTAGGTGCTTTATCTTCTCCAAGGGGTATTGCGCTGATGGCTTGTATCCCGCAGATTTAGGGCTCTTTAATTGCTTCCCCATCTTAATATATGCACTTTTAAAGATTCATATCTGATTTTGTTTTAATATTCCACTCATGCTAGGTTAATTGCCTTGGTTAGAACCTTCATATTTAATTGTTTCTGCCTTGTTTTTGCTCTCTAATGCTTTTTCTGTTCTTTTGGGGAATCCCTCCAGTGTCATTTTTTTAAATGGGGAAACAGAACTTTACTTTTTGTGATTTCTTAATTTTTAAATTTTAGCAATTAATTCAGGTAAAAAAATTGCTCTCTTGTATGTCTTAAACATTGCAACCTCATATATAAAGCCTTCATTGACCATTCTCCTTTCCTCCTGCTCAGTCTTTGTGTGGTCTCATATGTTACCCATGATTTTCAAATTGTTATAAAAGAATTTAAGTACAAATAGTAATTATCAAACTTTTTTAACTCATAAAAACTTGTTCAATGAGGAATTGGGAGTTATATAGTCAATTTAATAAGGAATGCTGAAATAAAATTACTAAGACATAAAAATTGGTTAATACCCAAAGGGTATACAGACTATAGCCTTTGGGGTAATCTTCTGCACCAGAAGGAAAACATTTTTTTTAAAAGATTTTATTTATTTATTTGACAGAGATCACAAGTATGCAGAGAGGCAGGCAGACAGAGAGGAAGAAGCAGGCTCCCCGCTGAGCAGAGAGCCCGATGTGGGGCTTGATCCCAGGACCCCGAGATCATGACCTGAGCCGAAGGCAGAGGCTTAACCCACTGAGCCACCTAGGCGCCCCAGGAAACATTTATTGTACTGTAATAGTTTACTTTTAAATTTATAGTTATAAACTGCCTGGGCCCTAATCAGTTATAAGTAAGAAATCATGTAATTGAGTGATCTCAGGTGAACTTACTAGAAAATGCTTTAGCATGACAGTAAAAGTCACAGTCATCTTTATGTCTTATTTTAGATTTTGGATAATTTGTTTGAAAACATGCTAATTTTTATATTGTTAGTGACCAAGAACCTTCTCATTTTATTTTATTTTTATTTCTCATTTTATTTTATTATTATTATTTTTTTAAAAGATTTTATTTATTTATTTGTTAGAGAGAGAGAGAGAGAGAGAGAGAGAGTGAGCACAGGCAGACAGAGTGGCAGGCAGAGGCAGAGGGAGAAGCAGGCTCCCTGCCAAGCAAGGAGCCCGATGTGGGACTCGATCCCAGGACGCTGGGATTATGACCTCAGCCGAAGGCAGCTGCTTAACCAACTGAGCCACCCAGGCGTTCCTATTTTATTATTATTTTTAAGGGAGAGTAGGGGCAGAGGGAAAGAGAATCTTAAGCATGCTCCATGCCCAGCATGGAGCCCAATGCCCGGCTTGATCTCAGTACCCTGAGATCATGACCTGAGCTGAAATCAAGAGTCTGATGTTTAACTGACTGAGCCACCCAGGCACCCCAACACCTTCTCCTTTTGAAATGTTAATTTTTCAGAATCACTAATGGAAGATTTAGACCAGTATTTTTTGCCCTGTTCTTATTTGACCACTGGTTTATTATTTGACCATAAGTCTTATTTGACCACTGTTCTTATTTGACCACCATATTTTCTATAGCAGAGCTTTCTGTTAAAACACCAACCATCAACTTGGGTTTAATGTGTTCTCAATGTATGTACAATAATAGAAGCATTTATAGGACTTAAATGTATAGAACAAAGCCAGTAAGATACCATTTAATTAGCTTGGTGCTTCACCAAGGTAGCTATAGGAGCTTCAGATAGGAGAAAACAAACCAGGTAGAGTGACCAGGATATTTGCTGGTTTAGGACTTAAGTCTAGGTTATTGTCAGTGACCATAAGTTTTCTAACCAATCTCTAATCTTCTCCCCCATTTTAATTCAGGTGGAGTATTGCTGACACCGTTATTTTCATAAAAAACTGTGATCATGTTTCTTCCCTGGGTGAAAAATCTCAATTGCTTCATGTTGCCAACACAATAGACTTCATTTTGCTTGGCCTGGGAGCTCTTCCACTCCCCTATTTGGTCTCTCAACCCTTGATTTACCCACACATTCAAATTGGCTTCTCCTTTCCCTTCAGTACTGTGTGGCCAAATCCTTCTTTCAGACTCAGCTTCTTTATTCCTACAGTGTGACTGCCTGTACTATTCTAGCTCAGGAGGATGTCTTCAAATTTTGGTTTTATTTGTTCATCCAGGTATGCAGTTAATAGATCCTGTATGAGAAATCTATGGGTGGGCTGTCTCAGTTTCACCTGGAAGGCAGGCAGTAAGCTACTTTTCATACTTGGACACATATAGTGCTTCCTATAGAATTTTTTGAAATGTACCCCACATGACAATATGTTTTTGTATTTGTAGACCTGAAAAATGTCTGAAAATTCCAGTGACAGTGATTCATCTTGTGGCTGGACTGTCATCAATCATGAGGTATGTTATTTAATACTTTGTCTAAGGCCATTTGTAATACTACAGTGTATCTATCACCTGGGTTTTTTGAAGGCCAGTATTTTTCTACATTGAAGCCAGAGGTTCCGTTGTCTTTAGCTTGGACATTTTCCCACCCACATTAAACTTTACTGCTGAAAACTCTTCATGAGCCAGTGTCTTATGCATTGTTGTGTGGTGCATTCCTTGGCTTCGAGACATTAGGCAAATATTTGTTGAGCGTTTATTATCATTTCAGCCCTGTACTTTCATCTATAATCTCATAGAATTTTAAATAACCTCTGTGGTATAGATTGGCATTCTTATTTCATAGTTGAGGAAACTAGAATTTAGAGAGGTTAAGTAATTTGGCCAAGATTATGTAACTAGAAAATATCAGAGCCTGCATTTAAACAGACCAGAAAGAACACATGGGGAACATGTGTTCTACTTTGGATATGTTATGCTATATTATGTTACTAACAGAACTTGATTGAAAAAGGACTATGGCTAGAATGTTTTCAAAAAAGTTTTATTAAGGAAGTATGGATGTTACATAATAAGCATTAATTTATTTTCCACACTGGTAACATACATTCATTATAGAAAAATCATAAAAATACTGATGAGTAGCAGCAATAAGTTAAAAATCATCTATATCTACGTAAAGTTTTAATGGATTTTTCTATAGTTTACCTATCTGTTTTTAGGGTCTCTTGAGCCTTGACTTGTTTTCCTTGATTAATAAAAAATTTAAGTGGTAATTTTTAGAATTACTTTGATAATTTAAGATTTAGATATGGCTAGTTGTGTCTTCTTAAAATCAACATTAACCAAAAAATGATTTTTCTGCAATAAAATTTTAATAGCAGCTCTACCAATTGAGATTGGGGTGGTTTCTTTTTTCTTTTTTTAATTAGTGATTTTTTGTATTTTTAACCTGTTTTCTATGAAGTGTAGATCAACTCCCATAGCAATAACTTCTCCTTCAAGGATAATTAACAGTATAGGAGCAAGGAAGCTATGGGAGTCTTGTGATTCTGTAGTGTGAAGCAAGATAGTAAACCTCTCTGGCATTTAGCCAAGTGTGTCATTAGGGTATTCTGTATTAGAGAGATATTTTGTCATAGAGTAGATCATATTTGTGTTTTTATCCCTCTTCCTTATCTAGTTTGCAGGTTCTACTGCTAATGTCTTTTAGATGTGTTTCCTTTTCCTTTTTCATTGCTATTTTAGGACAGCACTGATCTCCCCTGAAGTCCCCAGTTCAGCCCTAACCTTGCCTGTTTCTATGATTTTCCTGCCACTTTAGGCAATCCCTGGTCTTAACATTC
Organism: Taxidea taxus jeffersonii; assembly: GCA_003697995.1. Lineage (NCBI taxonomy): Eukaryota > Metazoa > Chordata > Mammalia > Carnivora > Mustelidae > Taxidea > Taxidea taxus. Next base: position 26,704 of record RCUC01162194.1, read on the forward strand.
AGAATTCTCTTTAAAATACAACTCAAAACATACTCTTTTGATGAATTTTTTTAATTTTTGCTGTTTCAAGTTATATATATTAAGAGAATTTAGACCTTTGATTTCATGGATCAGTAAACTACAGGAAAGATTGGGAGAAGGGGATAGGGACAAGCAGAAGGAGCTTAGTGGCTAACTTTATTTATAATAAGATATGAGGAGAAAAAACTGTGAGACCCACTGTATTATTACACAGAGGACAGTCTGACATCAAAGTAGGAAGGACAACTTTGGAAGAATAAAGAATACTCTATAAAATTGTGTAGGGAAAGTTTACTCCATTAATCCTATAGTTCATTTTAATCCTTGCCCTTAGACTTTTTTAATTCTACATTGTCATAGTAAATAGTTATTTGAATGTGAAAGTTTCTCTGAATAGGCTGTAAATTTGAATTTTGGATTTGAATTTTTTTTTAAAATTTATTTATTTGACAGGCAGAGAGGCAGGCAGAGAGAGAGGAGGAAGCAGGCTGTCCGCAGAGCGGAGAGCCCGATGCGGGGCCCGATCCCAAGACCCCGGGATCACGACCCGAGCCGAAGGCAGTGGCTTTAACCCGCTGAGCCACCCAGGCGCCCCTTGGATTTGAATTTTTTATACCTCATAATACATAGCAAAATGCCTTGCATAGTACCTTCATAAATGTTGAGTAAAGGTAAAAATAACAGAAACAGCTAAAGTTTAGTTTAAAAACTTATTCTCTGGGATCAAATTTATTGCTTGGGCTTATGAAATAGAGTAGAGGATTTGACTTGGCTAACTTCTCTTAGAATCTAAGCCTGCGATTCCATTCTGCCATTTCATTGCCATAGGCCTTTATGGACTAAATTGAATAAAATTAAATAAAGTCAGATTAGATACTGCTCCCTTCGGAGAATGGCAGCATCTAGGACTTTGACCAGTAGAAGTATCTACATGTAGTAATAATCAACTTTGAGCGGCTGATAGACATAGAACTGATTATTGCTTTTTCCGTAGGGGTCTGATACAGAGATGGTGAATTCTGAACATGGTACAGCCAGTGACAGCTGTGAGCTCGCTCCAGAATGTACATCTTTAGAGCAAGAGGAGCTACAACTATTGCAGTCAGAGCAGGGAGGTAAGATACAAAAAAGAGTCTGATTTTTTTTTTTTTTAATAATAACAGGATGTGTGAACGACAGCATGAGTCTTGCCTTTTTTCTAGGTGGGCAGCCTTTCTAGCTAATCTAAATGATCAGGTCACTGAATGACTAGAATTTTAGTGTGGATTAGGTAGTGTTACCAACCTGTCCAGGGGTTTGCTTATTTACAGCTGTAGTATATATTTGGGCGTCCATATAACTCTTTTCATACACGTGTAACTGGTAACTAAATATTGCTAATCTTGATTAAGACTAGTGATGTACAAAATAATTAATCATAAGGGATTTACTAAACTCAGATTCTTTAGTTATCTATCATCACACTTCAAATTACTTTTGGTTAGAAGTGGTAAAAGGCATTTAACTGCTGTACTCTTCATTTTTAAATTACGTCTTAAGCTTCTTTAAAAACTGCATTGAAATGTAAACGGAACATTTCCTCAGGAGAATAAAGTGGATGGGTCATGGCTAGAAATATGATAGATTATATCTGTTAATCTTGTTTTCAGCCTGTGTATTGATTATTCTCCTTTGAACAGTGATTCTTATCTTTGATAGGTCAGAGATCTCCTTGAGAATCTGAAAGCTGTGGATGTTTTCTCCCAAGAAATGCCCATACTCACATATGTAAAAGGAGTTTTTACTCCTTGGGAGTCCTTGGACCCAAGTACATCTTTTTGAAGTGTCTTAATTTCAGATTAATATGCTGCTAGGGGCTTTGTAACACATACAAATGGGGTAGTTTTTCTTTTCTCTTTTTTTTCCTCCTGTTTTTTTTTTTTTTTTTTTGGAGGGGCTAAATTATATAAGAAATACACATTAATGACAGAAAAAAAATAATGAGCAAAAAAAATTTTAAGTCACCTTTAATTCTTTTTATTTGGTGATAACTGCTATTAACATTTGGTGTGTGTTCTTTGTTATGCATAAAATTTATATATGTTTATCATATTGTTTTAATATTTTTAACTTCAGTTTTATAGGCTTTTTCACTTAAAATACAATTTTCTAAACTCTAGTTGGTTTTTTTGGTACATTTTTTCCTTTGAGGAGTTTTTTATAAAATACATCTGCTATAGTGACATTATTTTGCTTTTCTGTGTTCTTTTGAATCCTTGTTTTTTATAATCCTTTTTATTGCAAAAAATTCATAATTTGAAGATATAGCTTTGATTTTTGTGTTACCAAGCATTAATAGTCACTAGAATAGTGCTACTTTTAGGAATGCAGGAAATAAAACATCAGACGTCTGAAAATTGGTTTTCCATATTAATAGGTATTTATAGGCCCACTGGATTCAGTATTTTAGTATTATAAAGTTAAGATTATGTTTACTTAGAGATTTATATTGTTCTTTTAGTAGATACTAAATGAATTCAATATCTAAAATTATCCTCTGACAATTTCAAATAATTATATTTGAAATACAGAGGTCTTTTTGGCAACAGTTTGCAGTTTCAGTTAAGAGAAATATTTTACTAGAAGTATTTTTATCCATTGCTATCTCTTCTGAAGGAATGAATTATTTCAGTAAAGAAAGTGTTATATAAAATACTTTAAAAAATGGCATTTTGGATTATGTTGAAAATACTATATATAAATCAATTGCCAGAGAACTTTTTAGCAACAGTAGTATATGTGACATTTAATTAAATCCATTTTAAAAAATTAGGACTAGATTTTATGTACTCAGATTATAATCTGTGTGAACTACAAAAACTCAATTTTAAGTGTAATTGATTGAATTGATCTTTGCTTTATATCAGAGAGTAGCCAGAATGACACAGTGTTAATGGGAGAAACTGCTTATCCAGCTTTGGAGGAAACAAAGTCAGCACTTGAGGTAAACTTGTGTTGTACTCTGTAGATATATGATAAGCAATATTCTTTAGTGAATACTAAGGAATAATTAAAGCTTCTAGCTGTGCGTTCTTTTCCTCTTCGATTATGAACAACTTTTATTAAAAATTTTGAGATTCCATAGATTGGTCACTTTTATTATTAGAGTTTAGCTTCTGTCTTCTAAACTCTTAAGTGAGATGTCTTTTAATTTATCAAAGTAATTACAAAAGTAATTTCTATTCATTTACCCTCTAATTTTTTTTTGGAAATAGATTGCGTTCTTGAATTATATAGAGAAATAAGTTATTAGGGTTTATCGGAAAAGGAAGATTCATTTTTAAATTTGAGAACAACCTAAATCTTGTTTTTTGATGTTTTACTTGACTTCTTCTTTTTTTCTTTTTAAAGATTTTATTTATTTATTTGACAAAGGGAGAGATCACAAGTAGGAAGGGGTCGGGGGGAAGCAGACTCCCTGCTGAGCAGAGAGCCCGATGCAGAGCCCAATGCAGGGCTTGATCCCAGGCCCCTGAGATCATGACCTGAGCCAAAGGCAGAGACTTTAACCCACTGAGTCACCCAGGCACCCCTTTACTTGATTTCTTGATAAAACTAGATTAGATGATTTTTACATGGCATAGCTATTGAAGTTTATTACATATATAACCGTGGAAATTTGTTATCAGTCTTATGGGCTTCCTGACTACAGAGTTATGGTCAAATAAACCCATGGAATTAGTGAGAAATGAATCCTCTCTTTTCTGTTGTTCTTGATTTTAAAGGTGGGCTTCTTATCTTCTGCAGCCTACAATGATTAGGCAGCAGTTAGTTCTAATTCTGAAAGACTGGCCAAGGCGTTTGATGGTGTTTTGAACTAAAAGATGAGCCTGCTATTGTCATCTTTGTCTTTTGGGCAGGACTCTTCTATCTTTTATTTTAAGCCCAAATTACCATACTACGTAAGTACTGTTATATACTTTGAGCTACGTAGAAAATATAAGGCTCTTAAAAATTGTTGAATTTACTGCCTTTAAAATTATTCCTCAGAGAGAAGAAGAAAAGTCATCTGAAGACAATGTCTATTTTGGAACTGTCAGTGATGATTCTGATATTGTTACCCTTGAGCCACCTAAGTTAGAAGAAATTGGAAATCCGGAAGCTCTAATTGTTGAAGAAGTGCAGAGTCCAGAAGACTTTAACATGGGGTCTTCTTCCAGCAGCCAGTATACATTTTGTCAGCCAGAAACTGGTAAGAGCTGCATAAAAAGTGCACTGATAGAGACTTAAGGTCTCCTAGGACCACCTTTTATACAATGGCCAAGTTTTTAATATATTTAAGATTTTTTGCAAAATCTACTGTTATGTCTAGCATTCTCTTAGATTGTAGGTACCAAGAGCAGAATTACTATAACAGTAAATACCATCTTTTATTAAGTAAAAGATGAAAAAAAAATCTTAAAGGAGCTTTGTTATTGTCTGAAACACTCCAGAATGCATTTGACATATTTTAGATATTTAAGGGTAGAAGATTAAGCTATTGTAAGTAAAAAAAGGAGAAAGTTAAAATTTCTATTTACAGTGGTACAAATTTTAATTTCTAGAAATTGTGGAAGAAGCTTCTTATTGAAGTCTGTTAGATCCTTTCAATTATTAGTCATTAAACAAACATCTGTTGAATGCTCCTTATGTGCTAAACAGAGTTCAGAGAGCTGGCAATACAGCAGATCCCAAAGCCCCTGATCTTGTATCTTTCACTGTAGACTGAGTTATGAAAGTGTGCCTACTTTAAGTCACATTTAAGGCACTCAATGCCTACTATTCAGACAATGATTTGGAGGTTAAAATGTTAATTCCTGCAATTCCTCTCTATATTTCTTTGGCTCAGCTTGAGGGATGTATGTAACATCTTTCAAGGTGCACATAAATATTTAGACACAAAGGGAAATAAAGCTATAATTAATGCACAGTTATTAACCAATACTTGTAACTCAGGGATGAATTGAGAGAAAGACAAGTTGGAATACTGCTAGTGATTCCAAAATATCCTAATTTGATGCAAAAATAAGTATGTGTTTTTTTCAGATCATATTCTTAGAGTTTACCATTCTTTAATATTTACATTTGCCAGTATCAGACAATGGAATTTCTGTTACTCCACTTCAAGCTAATAAAATGTGAAGTAGAGATTTTTAGCTATCTCATTTAATAAGTTATTTTCAGTTAGTGTATCAGTTTGGTTATAAACAAGAGCTTAAAAACACCTTATTCAAATATTTGAATGCTCATCTGGCATTCTTAGTAGGCAGCCTTTGCCAGAATGGTTTACATAGTATATTTATTACAAGGACTAACAAATTGACTTTAGAATCTTTTTTGTTCATCAAATTTTATTTTATTTGCTTAAATCTGGGATTCACACTGTATTCAAGTAGTCTTCTTTCTTTCCTTCTTTCCTTTATTTTTTTTGGAAGACTCTAGATGCTGGTTTAATTTGAGAATATTCACGGGCCAGAAAAAGTAGTCACATTGAAGCAGCAGTATTGCAGAAGGGTCCAAACAGATATTTAAGAAATTGATCCTACAAACTTAATTTTTTCAGGAACTTGGATACTTCAAAGCAAATTATTCTGGTGTTTATCTCCTTTCTGAACTTGGACTTCTTGGGAATTTTACAGTTTCAGTTAAGAAAAATATTTTACTAGGAGTATTTTTATCCGTTTCTATCTCCTGAAAGAATGAATTATTTCAGTAAAGAAAGTGTTATATAAAATAATTTTAAAAAATGGCATTTTGGATTATGTTGAAAATACTATATATATAAATCAGTTGCGAAGAGTCTACGTTCTCTCTCACCTCCTATTTTTTTGGTTTGTTAATCCCCTACTCCCCATTGCCTGGTTATTTTGATTTTTCCTTTTCCTTCTCCATCTCTGTAGGATTTCAAGTTGTTTCTTCTTCTAAATTCGATTCTTGTGGCAATATACTTTTTGTTCATTTAAGAATACTAGCCACTCCCTTGCACTGGAGTCTCCCCCAAGAAAGCAAAGTTGGTAGTTGTAGAAAAGTTTGTATTTGCATATATGTTTTTTTTAAAGGCGTGATTGTTCAATTTTGATGGAGCACAAATAACAATGTTGAGTGATAATTAAAATAAGTATTTTCAATTCTCTTTTTCCTTTTTAGTCTTTATAATAAAGCTTTATACATCTTTTTTCCTGTTTATTCACAAAAGAAAGGTGGTGGGAGAAGCTGTGGAAGATTCCTGAGTGCATAAGGGGATGGGATGATCAGCTGAAACACCATGTTCCTAGCCAACTCGCTTTCCAAGGTGGTGTGACTAAATCTGATCAGCTTTTCTTGAGCTGAGTGTGCCTAGTCACATTTACTATTTACTTAGTGCTTTAAAGATAACTGTTGTCATCTGTGATACTCTAAACAGGTGTTCAAATTGATCGTGTAATAAAGCTGACTAAGCTTACTGCATGCCTTTGCATTGCCTGCATCTTGGACTATGGGCCAAATTAAGTTTTGAAAGAAATTTAAAAATCAAAATACTTTAGCTATCAGATATATGGGTTAAAAAAGATGGAAGCATTAGATAAGGATATGAATTTATTAATACAGATTAGGCTGGCTTGTTTACTTAGAATCTATGATGAAGGCAGTAGTTAAATTTATTTAAGGAATTTTGACAAATGGTTTGTTTTTACATTTACCCATCTTAATACTGTCCGAAAGTCTGACTTAAATACTCCAGCCATAATCTTGAATGTCTTGTATTATGTAATGCTTTATTTAAGTCTTCCTTTCTTTCTCTTTGTCCAAGAAATAAACCTCACAGCTGAGGCGACGGCATCTGGGAAAAACTAGTGATCAAGAATAACCAGATAAACATGATGGGCATAAGGGTCATGACCAAAAGATCTCTCAGTGGCATCTGTATAACTAAATACTAGGAATAATCATTCATTCAGTAGTTCTTTCTGTCTTTGTGTTTGGTGTTGTTGGTGTGAAAGTTAACCAAATCCTCTGTGGCCCATCTTTAAAAAGTACTGCCTAACTCAAGTCACCAACTTTTCCTGTGGCATGGATATCCTGTCTTCTGAAGAACTGTTTTGCTTTTTTGAAGCATGGATTTTTGTTGTTTGGAGCTGTTTGTATCAAATTGAGGTTCACATTTTATCCTTACTTTTAGTGCTTTTTTTTCTTCCTTCTAACTGGCCTGTGGAAATTATTACTGAGCCATCTAACTTACTGTGTCAATATGTAGTTTGTTGATTGGTAGAACAGTGTTAACAAGTTCTACATTTAAAAAAACTGAAGGTGATTTTTTTAGTGGATATATTTCCAGGACTTGAGATTTCTTATGGATTTTTTTGTTGTTGTTCTTTACTGTTCTTTTCATAAAGGAGCAGCACCAGACTAGTCCTTAATATCGGAGATAGCTATTGTGTCACTTCCTCATGCTGACATATTTACTAGAGGGTAAAATTAATAACCTTCTAGTAAGAGTGGCAGTCGAAGGGAAGGGCTCATCTGACTTCTGGAAACCTATGTTAAACTATAGTGCTTTGAACGTTGATTGTGGACTCAAAGGATGGAAATAAAACTAGGGTCCAGATTCACCCAAGAAAACTTTTGGTAGTTATTGTACTTTGTAAGTTGCAGGAATTGTTCATATACCTCCCTGTGTTCCTTAAACAGTTGAGCCTAAATTACCTCCTTTTGAAATTGAAAGAAGAGAGTTTCTTTTTCTTTCTAGAAACAGTATCTGTTTATGGCTGTAATAGCAAAGAAATTTAATAGGCTATGAGAATGATTGTTCTAACAGTGTAAACTAGAAGAGAAGTTAAAAAAATAAAACCAGATAAACCCTCAAAGGCACAGAACTTGATTAATAGATTCTTGTGTATCACGGTTGAAATCTTTTCTGTTTTGGCTTTATGTTGAAAAACTTGAAAACTTCAGTTTTTGTTTTTGGCTATCTTATGTAAAAGAGCACGTAGGAATGGCATTGATTATTCTAAATCATATTTATTGGAAAAGCTATTCTAAAATTTTTGATATTTACATTTTTCTTTTTAAAATAGTATTTTCATCCCAGCCTAGCGACGACGAATCAAGTAGTGATGAAACCAGTCATCAGCCTAGTCCTGCTTTTAGACGCCGCCGCGCTAGGAAGAAGACTGTTTCTAGTTCAGAATCTGAAGAACGGCAACTCCCTGAACAAGAAACTGAACCTTCCAAGGGGTTGTGTAAACGCCAGTTCAGCAGTGGTCTGAATAAGTGTGTTATACTTGCTTTGGTGATTGCAATCAGCATGGGATTTGGGCATTTCTATGGTAAGTATTTGAAAATTGGCTACTTGTAAACAAATCGTGTATGGGCACTTGCTAAGAGAGGAATTCTGGGATCTCTTTTCAGTGTCATCATTAAATATATGACCTTGGAAAGCTTGCTGTTTATTTGAGCCTCAGGTTTCTCATTTGGAAAATGGGCATAGTGCTACCTTTCTCACAAAGCTGTTTTCACTTACATTAGAAGGTATTTAAGAAATGTAGGGATTTTTAGCATGCCTTTTTGTTTTTAAAATTTTTTTAAAGATTTTATTTATTTATTTGACAGAGATCACAAGTAGGCAGAGAGGCAGGCAGAGACAGAGTAAGGGAAGCAGCTCCCTGCTGAGCAGAGAGCCCAATATGGGGCTTGATCCCAGACCCTGGGATCATGACCTGAGGTGAAGGCAGAGGCTTTTATTCACTGAGCCACCCAGGTGCCCCTGCTTTTAATTTTTTAGAAGATTTTATTTAATTTGATAGCAGAGTGAGAGAGCATGAGGGGCAGGGAAGGGCAAAGGGAAAGGGAGAAGCAGGCTTCCTGAGCTGAAAGCAGACCCTTAATCCTCTGAGCCACTCAGATACCCCTAAACTTTGCTTGTTATTATCCTTATTAGTATTTATGTATATTGATTATCTTTAATGCAAATCCTTTAAAAGTGTCTTGTATGAAAAGAGGAAAGAATCTCATGTGGTATAATTTTTCATTTGGGAGCCTTACCATTGAGTCTTATTCAATATGTGTGTACAAAGATGAGACTGTTTGAGAACTGAACACTTTACGCTCATTCACATACTCTGTATTAAAATTTTGAAAAAACCGGGACGCCTGGGTGGCTTAGTTGGTTACCTTCGGCTCAGGTCATGATCCCAGCGTCCTGGGATCGAGTCCCACATTGGGCTCCTTGCTCAGCAGGGAGCCTTCTTCTCCCTCTGCCTCTGCCTACCACTCTGTCAGCCTGAGCTCATGCTCTCTCTCTCTCTCTCATAAATAAATAAATATCTTAAAAAATAAAATAAAATAAAATATTGAAAAAAACCACTTTAAACAGGTGTTTTAGATCTTGTCAGTTTTACAAATTTCAATTTGCCATACATGAAGTACTTCTAGGTTTTTCCTGATAGGATCCACAATTTAACTTCTGGAATATTCCTGTTTTGTTAGTTCCTTTCAACAATGTCTTCTTTATGCAAAAATTGAAGAGTTACATGTACCCTTTGTTAATTTGTGGGAAGGATGCATTAAAAACATACATAGTGTAATGTTAGAAGAAACTTAAGACAGTATTTGTTTAAACTCAGAGTCAGTAAAATATGTTTCTTCTTGTTTAAATTTATATTGATAAAAATAAGCAATTAGACTCCTGGTGGATACCTGCTTGAATTTAATACTGAGATAGTATAATTTGTATCCTTCCTTGAAGGTTATTGTAATGAGATTTGACTTGAAGTAATATGCTTACTTGTGTTTATTATCTAGTTGGAACAAGTGAATGAATGTATTTTTGAGAATGATTTTTTTCCCCACAGGTAAACATGGAGGTAACAAAGGAAAAGGTCTTATCTTAATCTTTTTTCTTACTAAAAAATTTGGACAGCGATTTAATGTTAATCCAGATTGCATTAAAACTACCAATTGCATGACCTTTAAGTATTTTGTAGAAGGAACAATGTAGAGAGGAGTGCTTTCAAAATTGAGAAATTGCTGCTCTGTTTAAATAAGAGTTTGGTTACTTGTAAAATTTACTTCAGTGATTATATCTAATAAAACATTTTCCTGTACTTTTAAAAATTATCCTTTCAGAATATGAAAAGCCTGGGTAATATGAAATAGTTTTACGTGGTGATGAGATGGGCTCAGTGAACATATAAAAACTGTTAGTTTTTCAGGGTCACTGTTTAAAGGACATCACTTTTTCCCTTAATTCTGGCACTGATCTCAACACTTCAAGAGCTCATTTGAGTTGATTTCAGAGCCAGTTTGAATTTCTCAACACTTCAAGAGCTCATTTGAGTTGATTTCAGAGCCAGTTTGAATTTCTCATGCACCATGAAGTCATTGCATACTCCATGATCAGTCCGTTTGCTTACTAATTATTTAACAAAAACATACTATTTAAGTGAATTACTCAGAACATTTGCCAACCTCAGCTCTTTATAAATTTGGAGAATCACATCTATCCCAGAAGGAGGGGAGAATTAACAGGATTGAGGATAGTAAAACAGTGTATTACAGGTATTTGCTACTCCTTCAGGTTCTGAAAATGCTTACAAAAGTTAAAAAAAATCTTGATGTATGAAGCACCTGTCTTCCACATGCTTTCTTTACATTGTAGGCTATCCATAATCTAAATCAACAGTGGAGTGCAGTTGATTTGATTTTCTCATGGAATTAATGACTTTAAGTGTTGATAGGTTATCCTGCTCTTCAGACACTGTAACGGAATATATCTAGGTGCTAAGCTATGTAGCACAGAAAAGAATTACAGCTCAAAAGCTATACTTACTGAGTCATCCTGAAGGTGGTAGGATTTGATCAGGGTCTGGTCTTAACACTTATGCTAGGCGGAAGGAAGATGGAGCATTCCAGCAATCGAGAACCTGACAACCTGAAAGTAAACTTTGCTGGGTTTGGGAGCAAGGAGAAGACAGACTGGACTACAGCAGAGTAGAGAAATAGTGGAGTAAAACATTGGAGTACATGGGCTGGTGTAATGTTGTAAAACATCTTGGCATCTGGGTAAGAGTTTGATTTATAGAGTGACCTCACGGTAATTTTAGAGGAAAAGTGCAAAGAGGCATATTGTATGGGAAAAATTAAGACAGTTAAGAGTGTTTGTAATCCTGCTATTGATGATCAGGGCCTTGACAATTATTGTGAAGGTCGGGGTGGAGAAAAGGCTAGTGAAAATAAGGGACACTGAAGTAATAATGGAAAACATAACTTGTGATATTAGTGGTTTATTTTTTAAATTCCAAGAAGTGTGCTAGCTGCTTTATTTTTGGAATTGGGGGTGTTTATAGGAGTGTTTTGCTAGATGATAAATATGATGGTGAGCACAGTTTGGTCGTTTTTATTCAACTTTATTCTAAAATGGTTTAGGGCAGGTGTTACGGTTCGATTTTTTTCATGAAGATATTCCCAGAATTGCACCTAACAGGCAGCTGGATGTATTGGCCAGAACCTCTGGTAGGATTGGACTCAGAAGAGAACTCTTACAGCAGTGATAGCAAAAATTGGGTTTTTATGATTAAGATAGGCAGATTGGTATACATGACATGAAGGCTGAAGATCGTACCTTGGGTGGTTACACTTTATAGTTAGGTGGCTGAAGATGTAGGAAAAAGAAAAAAAAAAACAGTAGTTATTAGATAAATAAAAGCCACATAAAGACAGTTGTCCAACATGGGCAAATTCAGATTTCAACGCATAGTTTTAGGTTATTTTCCAGCGGGTGAAGGAATTCATCCTGTCAGCAGTTTGAAAAGAGAGGCTTTCTGTTATTGTGGGAAATACAAATGAATTCTCAGCATTTAAAAAAATCTGAGATACTTTTGAGTAATATTGAGACAAATTTACCATGCTTTTGTAAATTTGAAAATTGAGAGAGAGGAAATGAATCTTAACAGAATATGATAGCTGGTAACAGTTGTTTGTAATTTGGCAAAAGTTGTCCTTAGTATTTTTCAAGATTATTGAAAAAATTGAAGGTTAACTTCTTTTAGCAGTAGGGGAAGACATAGTAAACTTTCATTACGAAATCCTGTGTTATATTCATAATATGTCACTTGGTAGATGTTAAGGTCAAGGTTGCTAAATGCCTTTTGCCTCATTTTTTGATTCAGTGTTTTGTTTTTTCCTTTGTCTCATGCATGAGGCATGTAGCAAGCAGCATGTGAACAGCATGTCTTGGCAAATTAACATTTTGATTTTTAGGGTTAAAATATAGAGAATCCTAGTTGGTTTAAGACTTACCACTGCAGGATGGGGTTGGTGGTACTCTAGTACAGACCGAACTAATGCAGAACTCGTAAATGATTTGGCTGTGAGAATGGTGGGTAATCACAAGCAGTTATTTTCCTTGTTGTACTTTTTGGGCTGTGTAACATCATTTACTAGGCAAAATATAGTGAGAAAAAAATAGACGTTTTTATTTTTCCTTATTGACTTACATCCTATGAATAGATTCTGTGGTTTCTTTCCCTGTTGAAGACAACACTTTATCTCCCTCAACAATCTCAAAAACAACAAACTTGAGTGCCCTCGATATCGTAAAATTAGAAACAGGATATAAGTTTTTTTTTACCTTTTTTTTTTTTTTAAGGATAACATAGGCTGGCTTGTTTTAGTCAAAAGGATAGTGAAGTGCTTAAACATCCCTGAGTGTATGCTAAATTTAAAAAAGTATACATTAACCTTGGACTGATTTTTATTAACATCCATCCACACCATTTGTTGAATGACACCATGAGATTGTACTTACTCTTTTGTTCATATAATAAGAGTTTTTATACAACTGTGAAATGCTGGCCTTGAAGAAAATGATCCTATCCTGATTGATTAATTAATTAAATATATAAAGATTAAATGTTTTATTATATGTTATATATATTATATTATATGTATTACATTTTGGTCATTATAATGTTTCTGTTATGTGTGTGTGTGTATCCCTAATAAAAATTTTCATTTTTCAGGCACAATTCAGATTCAGAAGCGTCAGCAGTTAGTCAGAAAGATACATGAAGATGAATTGAATGATATGAAGGATTATCTTTCCCAATGTCAACAGGAACAAGAATCTTTTATAGATTATAAGGTATGTACTACTAACAAACTTTCTAAGAAAGAATTGTTAGCCAATAATTATTGGATTGTTCAGATAAAAGTACAAAGCAGATTAGTGAGGCAATAAAAATATTATAATAATTGTTGATTCCTTACTATGTCCTAGTCACTGCTGTGAGTACCTCACATACAGTACTTCTCTTACTGCTCACCACAGACCTGTGAATTAAGGAAGTATTAGCTTCATTTCATAGATGGGAAAGAGGTTCAAAAAAGTTAACTTTTCAAGGCTGGCAATTGGCAAAGCTGAATTTATCTGACTTCAAGGGTGTTATTTCTAGTTACTATAATTAACATTATTTTAAATTAATAATATATGTAGAAAACATTGTTATTAACATTATTTTTACAGAACTAGCAAAACATTTTCAGTCAGTGAGAAAAAGGAGAGTTTGTTGTCTCTCTCTAAGATCTTTCCTTGGTCAAGGGAAATAATCAGTGGGTCCTTTTTCTTTGGTTTCTTGTTAGGCCTGATGGAAGAGACAGCATGTTACACTTGCCTACCTAAACTCACCTAACACCAGCAGGACTGTGCTTTCTATAACACCTGTGTGGGTTTATGAGGACCAGTGTAATAGCTGGTCTCCTCCCTGGTTCTTCATAGGAAAGGTATAGGGCTTGTAGGTAAATTCATGGTAGAAAGGTGAACTCTTCCTTTTTCCTTCCATTCCCCCAAATTTCCCTCACAATTTATGTACCCCTTATAGGGTTATGATTATATTTCTTTAGAAGACAGAATCCCACTTGACATCTGGATTATGTCTTTTTACAGGCAGGGACTACTGAAGTTATTTGTAAATAGTATAGTTTTTCCTAACTTGATCAAATGATGTTATAAAAAGAGTAGGCATTTTCTTCTTTACCACCATGGTTTCTGGTTTTGTAGGATGATGTTGGCTTTTAGGATACTGACCCTACGTATATCTTCTGAGTCAGTTCTTGGCAGGCCTCTTACCTCCATCTATTAAATGTAGTTTGGATTTTCAAGATCTTCATGGGAGACCTGCCTGGGATTTACTTATCAGGCACTTTAAGATTATGGAGTTTACTGAATGCAGAATATACCCTCCAGTCATTCTGTGGTCCCCTGTGCTCTTGCATTTAAAGATAATGATACATTAGTCTGTACTACTTCATGGTCCACTTCTGTTGGATACATGAAACTTACTTCCTTTTACATATGGAGAGCAGATGAAATGATTATAATGAAATTTAAAAAAAAATTTTCTTTAGAGAGAGGCAGAGAGTATGAGCAGGGTAGGGGGCAAAGGGTGAGGGAGAGAGAGACTCCCAGGCAGGCTCCAGTCTCTGCCCCAACGCAAGGCTTAATCTCAGGACCCCGAGATCATGACCTGAGCCAAAATCTAGTTGGACTCTTAACCAACTGAGCCACCCAGGCACCCCTGATTATTGTGAAATTTTAAATTTTAATTTGTTCTTTAAAGAGTAATGAACCAGATAGTGAACCATCCATTGTAGATAGTTATTTTTCAAGTGGAAATACTGTCATTCTCCTAAAGGACATTTTTCTTTTGTTTCTGTATATCTGATTTTCTGGTCTGATTCAAATGGGATAATGGTAGTGTCTTAAATTAAGCAAAACTTTATCATTTGCTGATTTATCTATAAGGTATTTTAACTGACTGGATAATGCTATTACCATTAGCCTTATGTTTAAGGATGTTGTTTAGTGTCTTGCTGTTTTTGTGAATTTTTGTTACTAATACATATGTTGAAAAAGATATTCAAGGCTACTTTGAAATGCAGCAAAATATCATAAACCTAATTGAACATGGTTTCCTCTCTTTCAAGGGTGCTGACTTCAGAGTTATATTGCTAATCTGGTGATAGTCTCTTCAGAAGATTATTTGAAATCGGAGAAATTAGTTATAAATGTTACCAGGATTCAGTCCTCTAAGAAGTGCTGAGAGAACTAGTAGGACTTACCTGAACTTACTTTGGGATGTTAATTTGCACAGGGTGAAGAATTTTCATATAGGACTAAGGTTGTTGAAATGTTTTCCTTTCAAAGAGTGCAGAGAATATAAATAGAATTTTTTAAATCCTCAAGTCATCTCTATCTGTAATTTTCCCTTTTATAAAAGATCATCTCCTTCACCCAAAGGTCAGAGAAGCCTTTGGTCCTGTCTAAATTCTCTTTAGGAGACTTCTCAGGAGAGCTTGGAGTTCTGTAGTCCAAAGATAGACTGGTCTCCTTTTCTCCTGACTCGTAGGTGGGCTGAGAAACCGTTAAGGCTTTCATATGATTATGGGAAATAATCAATTGTCACTAATAAACACTAATGAGAAGTATCCCTAGCTCTAGTTTTAGAAATCTTACTAGTGATAAACCAGGCTCTAGCTCATCTTTTCCAGTCTTTAAATTCTTCCAGTGTACTATGTTATTATTTTGATATAGCTCTGTGCTGTGCATTCTTGCATATGAACCTTGTATTTTCTGATTTTTATGTATTGAAATACATATATATGTGTATATATATATATACTCTATAAATATATATACTGCATAAAAGATAGTCTCTGCAGAAAAAGATACTAAAATTTTTATGAGTATTGGTTACCTAGGGTTATGTTTTAAAGATTTGAATTGAGCTTTTAAATAAAGCATTTGACACTTTTCTTCTCTTTCAAAAAACGTAGTCTTTGAAGGAAAATCTTGCAAGATGTTGGGCCCTTACTGAAGAAGAGAAGATATCCTTTGAAACTCAGAAAAAGAACCTTGATACAGAAAATCAGTATTTAAGAATATCTCTGGAGAAGGAAGAAAAAGCCTTATCTTTATTACAGGAGGAGTTAAGGAAACTTAGAGAACAGATTAGGATATTGGAAGATGAAGGAACAGGTACTGAATTAGTTACAGAAAATCAGAAACTTAAGCAGCATCTGGAAGAAGAAAAGCTGAAGACACACAGCTTCCTTAATCAGAGGGAAACTCTTTTGGCAGAAGCAAAGATGCTAAGGACAGAACTAGAGAGAGAACGACTAGAAACCATGGCTTTAAAGGTGGAACTCCAGCAGTTAAGCTCTAGTGAGTCATATGGCAACCCAGACTCTCCCAATGTATTGACTGAAAAAAGGGAAATAGAAGTCCTACGGGAAAGACTCACTGAGCTGGAGCAGAAGCTAAACTTTGAACAGCAGCGTTCTGATTTGTGGGAAAGACTATATATTGAGGCAAAAGATCAAAATGCAAAACAAGAAACCGATGGAAAAAAGAAAGGGAGCAGAGGAAACCACAGGGCTAAAAATAAATCAAAGGAAACGTTTTTGGGTTCAGTTAAGGAAACATTTGATGCCATGAAGAATTCTACCAAGGAGTTTGTGAGGCATCATAAAGAAAAAATTAAACAAGCTAAAGAAGCTGTGAAAGAAAATCTGAAAAAATTTTCAGATTCAGTTAAATCCACTTTCAGGCATTTCAAAGATACCACCAAGAATATCTTCGATGAAAAGGGCAATAAAAGATTTAGTGCCACAAAAGAAGAAGCAGCTAAAAAATCAACTGTCTTTAGTGAATATTTACACCCACAGTATAAGGCACGTACACAAAACCAGAATAAAGGCCCTACTACGCAAAGAGAGGGAAGGAAAGAAAAGCCAATTCACTTCGAAGAATTTAGAAAAAATACAAATTCACAGAAGTGCAGTGCTGAGCATGACTGTAGTGAAAATTATGATTCTTTCAGAAAATCTTGTTCTGGTGTATTTGAATGTGCTCAACAGGAATCCGTTAACCTTTTTAATATGAAAATGTTGAATCCTGTAGGGATAGATGAATTTAGACAATTAATTGAAAGGTATTTATTAGAAAAACTGGATAGTTTTCATCATTGGAAAGAACTTGATCAATTCATCAATAAGTTTTTCCTAAATGGTGTCTTTATACATGATCAGAAGCTCTTCACTGACTTTGTTAATGATGTTAAAGATTATCTTAAAGAAATGAAGGAATATCAAGTAGATAATGATGGAGTGTTTGAGAAGTTGGATGGATATATATATAGACACTTCTTTGGTCACACTCTTTCCCCTCCATATGGACCCAGGTCGGTTTACATAGCACCATGTTATTATAATAGTTTTTGACATTTATAGATTGGGTAGCAATTTTAATCATGTTGACATCTTGGAGTGTTAAAGTACTTTTTGTAAAGAAAAAAAGTGCAATTTGTAAAAGTACCTATTGCCAGAGAATTTAGAATAAATTAAGTTGAAAAATATAATTTTAAGTTAATAGCCATTAGAAACTGAAAATTTCATATAATCAGTTTGACTTGAGCAAATGGTTAAATTTCTGCCTTAAAAATGAGTTAAGGATATGTAAATCCTATTTTAGCTTCTTGTTTCTTTTCATTCTAGTTTATATGAAAAGATAATCATCTTAAGTGAAATGATTTTTCTTTGGTCTTTTATTTATTTACTCACTCTGGGAAGCTAGGGTGAACAGTACAGAGTTCACTCTGAAATCGGAAGAGCTCATATGTAACAATTTGGATTGGCACACTTCTTTGTCTATTCCACTTACCAACTAAATTATGATACTTACAGTTATTACACAATTATTGTTCATAAGGTAGGGCAAACTTAGTAAGCCACAAGTTATGTGTGTGCTTTATATACGTAATTTCTAAAAATGACTATTAATTGCTTATCAGCTTTATATTCTGTAACATGAAACTCGCCTCATCTTCAAATGTTAGCTTTATTTTTTATCTTTGAGTTAGTTATATATGTCTTTTTGAATAAATGTAATGTGTCTATAAAATAATGAGACTGATTCTGGTGTCTTTAGTCTTTAACTATATAGTGCCTAAATGAGCAAACATTGTGAGGCTGCCGGGACAAAACATGGAAAATTCTTGCCATCAAGGAGCTCACAAGCTTTTGGAGAGTTAGGTAACAATAAGAAATTAAATGGAGGTATTGGAAGCACACTGTGTGTGGTGGCCTCAGCCTGGAGATGTTTGGGAAGGTTTCAGGAGTGAGGTGGTCTTTGAACTGAACTTTAAAACTGGTTATTGAAGGAGAAATGAGAATTTGCTAAGCAGAGTAGGACATTCTACTCAGAACTATATTTGGAGATATGAAGACATGCCATTTTAAGGAGGCAAAGTAGTGCTGGGGTATGAAAAGATACAGATCTTTTGTGAAGATCTGAAGGATCTCTTTTTATGCTAAAGGACTTGCCTCATTGCATTTTGGATCACTGGCAACAACCTGAAGTGTTGGTTGGAAAGAGTGAAGCTAAAAGCTAGACGGTAGTCTTTGAAAAAATACAGACATGAGCTGATGAGTATCTGAACTAGGGTAATAGGAGTGGAAGGAGACAGATTTGAACAATATAAGTAAAATTGGTGGTATTTCTTGTGAAAAAGAAGTAGAAAGTAACAATACCAGATTTCTGGTTTGGGTCACTAGTTGGATAGTGGCATCACTAAGATAGGGATACCAGAGGTTTTGGGTGAGGGGAATTGGAAATGAGAATTGTGCTTGTAGGTATCTGTTGACAGCCAAGTTGAATTAGTTGGCCATTAGTTATAGGACTCCTTCTAGCCCAGATTGTGTGTGTGTGTGTGTGTGTGTGTGTGTGTGTATAGATCGTCTAGGCTGGGGTTGTTTTTTCAGACTCCTGGGGCACACTAACATGTATGGGGTTGTAGAGAAAGAAGGTTTGAGAATACTGGAATGTGTTGGCAAGAAAATCCAAAGATCATCTCAAGTGAAAGGAGTATATATATGTGTCTCAAATGCTTTAAACAAAGAAGAGACTGGATTTCATGGTTGGTGAATTGGGTGGCCATGAATGGCATTATGGACTGTTTCAGTGAGGTAGTGACAGAAGTAGCCTGATCATATGGAGTTTGAGGAAAGCAGTAGATGCATACTTTGGGCTGTGGCTATAGAAAAAGAAACTTTCTTTAGTTTGTAAGAGATGTTTACATATTTTTCAGTTTGTAAGAGATCTATACATACATGTAAGGGATGAAGCCATTGGGAAGAGATTGATTTTGAGAGGAGAAAAAATGGAAACACATCTCATTATTTTATTGTCACATTTCTATTTATCTGTTGAGTATTTCCCTTTTCTGCCACTACAGTATGTTTGTCTATTTTTTTCTGTAGGATGAAAGCATAATAGTGAATCTCTTTGGTATGGTTGTGTTAGGATTATACTTCAGATTAATTTAACATCCTTTTTCAGAGTGTTCAGATAATAGATTAATGGAGAAAAACATTAAGATTGTGTCTTGTTTAAATTTAACTCTAACATAGATGAAAAATGTGTTTACTGCTTTCAGTCGACCAGATAAAAAGCAACGTATGGTAAATATTGAAAACTCCAGGCATCGAAAACAAGAGCAGAAGCACCCTCAGCCACAACCTTATAAAAGGGAAGGTAAATGGCATAAATATGGTCGCACTAATGGAAGACACATGGCAAATCTTGAAATAGAATTGGGGCAGTTACCTTTTGACCCTAAATACTGATCATCATGATTAAGTTAAATTAGAAAATGGTAACAGAAACATGGATGCTTTCTACAATGTTTGGTGTTGAAACTAAAATGAAATTATCAAGATAATGTCTTTCTGTCATTTCTAAATATGTTTGATGACTATTACTCAGAAGCATCAAGTAAAAGCTTACTAACCTGCATTTTCCTTATAGTTTAGCTTTGCTGAATTTTTTTTGGCACTGGAAATGTTCAGCTGTAGTTTTAAGGAAGTTGGGCCTGCAACAGATTTTGTGCATGACATGTCTTCCTTTTAGTGTATGAGCTTAAAGCAAGCTCAAATCATATGACAAAGTGTAATTAACACTGACATTTGTGTTAAATTTGCAGTAGAGCTTGAAAAAAGTACATTGTGATGGAATTTCATCTTTAACATTTTATAATCTTACACTTGCTTCTTGTCTTTTTGTGGGTTCAAGAGCCCGTTGACTTGTGAAGAATATGCTGCCTTCTTATGAGCTTGCTGACTTGTTCTCTTGTGAAATTTCTTGCACATCTGAATATTGTGGGAGAAACAATAAAACTACACCATGAGGAAAACTAAAGGTCTTTATTTAAAATCTGGCATTTGTATTAATATTTTTATACTCTGTGGTATTTATTCATACATTTTCAGTAGTGATATTTGGTAAAGCAATTCCAGTGTTTTTTCCCTAGTTCCACGGATCTTACCCAGTGTTTACAGGCATATTTATGCAGCATCTGAATATCTCAACCCAGCAATGTCTATTTCTTTAGGAAAGATTTTTTTTAAAGATTTTATTTATTTATTTGACAGAGAGACAGCAAGAGAGGGAACACAAG
Source organism: Taxidea taxus jeffersonii (assembly GCA_003697995.1). Lineage (NCBI taxonomy): Eukaryota > Metazoa > Chordata > Mammalia > Carnivora > Mustelidae > Taxidea > Taxidea taxus. The sequence goes on from RCUC01162194.1 coordinate 47,232, forward strand.
CAGGGGAAGTGGGAGAGGGAGAAGCAGGCTTCCCAGCAGAGCAGGGAGCCCGATGCGGGGCTCGATCCCAGGACCCTGGGGTCATGACCTGAGCCGAAGGTAGCCGCTTAAAATCTGAGCTACCCAGGCACCGCTTTAGGAAGGATTTAAACACAGTTCAGAATTTCATCTTCTGTTGAGTGTCCCTTTTAATTTCCGTTCATAGACGTATATGTGACTTCCAGTTCGACCTTCTGGCAAGTGAGTGTGGAAGAACATAGCAGTTCTCTCATAGTTGCTTGAAATTAGGAAAGTGCTTATTTCCTAGAAGTAAATAAATGTTTAAGTAAATAAAGGCTACATTTTCTGAGTACTGTTTCAAGAATTTTAGAATGACTTGATTTGCGCCTCTACCACTTTTTTCTTAATAAAACTATAGTTTCTTTTTTAATTAATTAATTTTAGAGAGTGAGAGTAGAGTATGCAAGTGGGGGGGGCAGGCAGAGAGAGAGGGAAAGAGAATTTTTTTTTTTTTTAAACAGAATCCCTTTTTTTTTTTTTTTTTTTTTTTTAAGATTTTACTTATTTATTTGAGAGAGAGAACATGAGAGGGGCGAGGTCAGAGGGAGAAGCAGACTCCCTGCTGAGCAGGGAGCCCGATGTGGGACTTGATCCCATGACTCCAGGATCATGATCTGAGCCGAAGGCAGTTGCTTAACCAACTGAGCCACCCAGGCACCCTGGGAAAGAGAATCTTAAGCAGACTCTGCAGTCACCACAGGGCCCAACACAGGGCTCAGTCTCATGCCTCTGGGATCATAACCCTGAGATCACGGCCTGAGCCGAAACAAAAAAATCAGACACTTAACCAACTGTGCCACTCAGGTGCCCCAAAGCAATATAATTGCTTAATAAAAGAATTAACTCATGGTAAGTAACATATATATCTTGATAGTTATAGGACTGGGATGGATTTTGACCAGAGGAAAGAACCAATTACAAAATATGGGGCTTGAAAGGGACCATAAAAAAGCTGTCTGTTTACCCAAGTGCTAAACCAGAGGTGAAATAGTGAGCTTTCTTCTTTTTCATATTTCCTTACCTCCTCTAAAATGCTGAAGATGATCAAGTGAGTAGGCAATGTTGAATCATTGTGAAACTCTTTATCTAGCCAGTTTAAGGGATTCAGATAGAATATATCTGCTTCGTCAAGGTACTGACTTTTTCCAGTCAGGTCTGGGGGACATTGGAGGAATCTCATTGGAAGTGGGTAGTGGACGTGGCTGTGAAGAGAAAGTTACCATAATAGTTACAAGAGGTTAAAGAGGGTGAACGTTTTCCAATTACTCTCAAGACCTACCATGTTCACATAACAAAATGTGAAGTCTAAATCTCCACTGGGTCCCATTAAGGTGAAGAAGCAAGACTTTAATGTAGTTTTCTCAAAGATGGACAACAGGATTGTTATGCCATGTGCCTGTGCAGCAGCAGCATAACCTTCAAGTCCAAACTAAAGCATGAAACTCCAATTCAAGGTGGGATAGTAAGTCAGCAGTGTGGGAGACTTCGTATTCTCCAACATCAGTATGCTTTTCCAGGAATGGAAGGGGCCTTTGGGATGAAGTGGGTGACTTAGTAAGAGAACAATTCTCCATGGGCTTAACTGGCAAGGTAGAAAACTTCATGAACAAGAAAGGATTCTTGCTGTCTTCCCTTTCTGCTCTGAAAGGGGATGGATCACATCCTTAAATAAGTTGTTCCTGTGTGGGGTTTTGTTGTTCTGTATTTATATAAATAAGGTTTAGTAATAGCAACATATGTTCACTGATTAATGGCTTTATTGTGGCATAGAAAGACTAGACTGTGTGTAAAAAAGATGGATTGATGAATTATGACAACTTAAGCCAGTTACTTGGGCCCTGCAAAAGCCATGTTTGTAATTGCCTAAGGAAAAATAAACACGTGATAAAGGTTTATGTTATCTATGAACCGCATACAAAGTAAATTTACACAAGACCTAACACTTCATGACTTGTATAATTTAGGAGAGGAAGGCCTTGCTTCAGGGAGAAAACCTAAACAAGACGAGAAAAGTTGTAAGCCTTCTACTCCAAAGTAGGCATTAGAGACTTTTTTTGCTCAATTGTGCAGTTTGAAAAATGTAAGAGGAAAACTTGGTGAACTCTTCAAAGCCTAAGATAGCAACTATACAACCATGTATGGAAAGCATCTCTATGCCTCTAGAATTCCTGTTCTCTGCAATGTTAATGCTAATGTGAGCACAGAGGGACAATGAATATCCCACTCTCAGCTCTAGTCTTTTTTATATAGTAGGTGAACCTCAATTTGAAGGGATACTTGGGTCTCACATCTAATCTGTGGCTTTTTCTAGGCAGTCCCAACTTTCTAATTATGTATTAATGATTGGCATTAATGATTCAGTTGAGTATTGCAAAAGTGTTAAATTATCTTAAAATATTAGCTTTGATAGTTAGTTGACTTAATGTGCACATGGAAAATTAACTTCAGACTGTTTAAAGCCAGACTAAGTAGATGTAGAGCTTTTTAAAGGAAAGCAATTTGCTTTACCCATGTTCTGTTAGTAGGCAACTGGAAGTATAGGCCCAAATGGATTTCTTTTTAAATGTCCTGCATAGTTAAGGCAGTTTTAGTGTTGCATTTCTCAGAAATACGTAATTCAGGCATGAGAATATCATCTAATTGAATTTGCCAATTTTTATAGGTGAAACAACTAATATAAAGAGAGATTAAAAAAGACAGTATAAGACCAGGGCAGCAGTCCAGCAGTAAATCTGGAGTAGAATCTAGTGTTTTGAGATTAATTCAAAATTTTAAAAATAGAAGATGTATTACAAAGATTTATAGTAAGCTCAATGATAATTTCTTTTACTATGGTTACCTTCAAATGACCCACAAAATATTTTATATTACATTTAAAGTAGATCATTTAAATATAAGTCACATTTTTAAAATAAAGCTTATTTAAAAGTGGTATATGATTTTCATTGACATAGTTTAAATGCCTTTTAAAATTCGGTGAATATGAATAAAGTTTCAGATTTCTTAGTCATTTGATAAGTTATCAAGTAAACTCAGGAATCTGAAAGGAATTTTAAAGTAGTTTCATTTTCTTAATAGCATGTAGTGGAACAACTTCTATTACCTATAATAAGGAGTAGAGTGGCAAGGCATCATTATAAATACTGAAGCTGAAGATTTATTTGGTTTATTGTAACAGAGTTCTTGAACATGAGTCATGACATCAAGAGTACCTCGCTGATGAACTAAACCAGTATAGAGGGCAAGGAGCATATTTGATAAAAACAGGAAGCTGAGAGCTGGTTTCTTCCATGTTTTCAGGTGGTTTAGTGAGTACCCTGTATGAAGACAGACATGTTGAAACATAATACTGGCATTCTTGCTTTAGGATAGCTAAGCAAATGTTAACTGCAAATACATTTGTAAACCTTAATGGAAGGAGCACAAATTGAAATGATGTCATGGACAAATAAGAAATAAGCAATAGGTCATCTTTATAATTTCTTTGACTATTCACTGTCCTCAGATCATTGTCCTCAGATCTCTACATTTTTCTTGAAAAAAAGAATGGAAGGATAGTGGAAAAAGGATGGCTAGGGAGTCCAACAGACCCAAATTTGAATTCTAACTCTGGCACATGTATCTTCTTTTTCTTGGCTGAGCATTATTTTCCTCATCTGCAAATGGGATAACAGTAACTTTTCCAAGTATTAGGAAAAAACGTACATCCAGTGCTTGTCCTGGTACACAGTAGTTCATTTGTCTGTCTCTTGTCTTTAATCTCCCAAGCACTAACAATGGATTGTGTACATATATGGCAGAGTGTCCTCTGAGAAAAATACACCACTGGGAAATTTTCAGTAGTTACTGTATGTATGGTGGCATGGGTATCTTTTTCTGAAAGAAATATGTCTTTTCTTTCACTATAGTGTTGGGCAATTTGGAGATGTTAAACAATTTATTTTTAAATTTGTTAAAAGAAATTCTTGCATGTGGCAAAAAACCCAAGCAGAATAGAGTAAATGAAAAGTAAAAGTCTTCCATCCCCTTTCTATAGCCCTCCTCCCCAGCAGTAGCCACTGATAATGAGCATATAAGGATCTGCTGAAAATACCCTTAAAAAACAGGCCTTTGGGGGCGCCTGGGTGGCTCAGTGGGTTGAAGCCTCTGCTTTCGGCTCAGGTCATGATCCCAGGGTCCTGGGATCGAGCCCTGCATCCCTGCATCGGGTTCTCCGCTCAGCAGGAAGCCTGCTTCCTCCTCTCTCTCTCTCTGCCTGCCTCTCTGCCTACTTGTGATCTCTGTCAAATAAATAAATAAAACCTTAAAAAAAAAAGATTTAAAAAACAGGCCTGTGCATTGGAAAAGAATAAGCTTATTAATGAGCTTGACATTTTGTTCACACTCCACATATACTGTCTCAATGGAATTAGATAATTGGTCTTTTGGAATTTGGGTATCCAGGATCCAGTCTGTGGCTTGCCTGAAATTTTAGCACTAATTCCCACTGGGGCTAAGACACTGTTTTCCATGATCATCACCTAATTGGCTGCTATCAGCTATCTTAGGTTGGCTCAATCCCTGAAAATAACTGAACATGAATAAAATTAATTTTGAATTGTTCCCATTTAAGGACACTAACATGAAGTTGGCCTAGAAGGGACTGTTTTCAAAAACAGGAGTAAATTAAGACGTGTAATTTACTTGAATCACTTCTAGTACTTCACATTAACTGAAGAAACTTATTCTTTCAACTTACCATTGTCATAAATTAGAAAGTATATATTAACATTCAGCTTAGGAAAAACTAAAGATACCTTTTGTTGTACACTTAAATATATCTTAATTAGGTATGGTGCCGTTATAGCTCTTCTTTTATTTGTATTCATTGCTTTGAAGATTATAAATAATATATTGTACATAAATAATATATAATAATTGAAAATAATAAATTCATCTATTCCAAGACATTTGATACCTGCCACTTGATAGCCGAACCAAATTTGGCCAAGAAATCTTAGAATTTCATTCCTCTAGGAAATGTTTTAGATAACATTACCTATAGTTCACTCTATTCATTAGTTGGAATATCACACATCCCTCTCATTACTACTACTTGAAATAGCTCATTAGCCAAAGCACATTCTAAAAAGTGTGGTAAAAAATGTAGGAAGATCAAGAAAACTAAACCTACATGTACAATATATCCAAATTTATGTTTGCTATGGTAAAATAAGGAACCTACTAAAAGTTTGAGAACTAGAACTAGTTTTATTAGAATTGAAATGGGATTCCAGGAGTTCTCTTATCTGTAATAATTCCAGTCACAGAACTAATTGACCAGCAAGCTTAAAAGCTGTGCTTTCTTGGGTAGATGGGAAAAAACTAAATATACCTAGTGGCCTCAGATTACAAAAAGCTACATTAAAGCCTATCCTGGCAAGGCACTTTAGAAGACAACTTGCCCTCAGGAATATTCAAATGAAGTGTAACCTCTTCAGGTTGCATTTGTGAAATGTTCACTCAACAGTCTTCACTCACTAAATGTTCCTTGAAAGCTTTTTAAAAAATGGGCATTAGGGATACAGTGGTATGGTGACTGATCTAAAGCTGGAGTGCATGGTGGTAAATGCTGTAAAAATGGCATTTTGGGTAGAATGCTGGAAGAAAATGTGCTTGTGTTTCCAGCTGGTTCAGTACAAAGGAGTCTTAAATTGGGAAATGCTTCTATTTTATATTTTCTTTGTGGTGATACTAGGATGGATCTTTTCAGAGAGAACTGAATCTCCCTATTATTTGGGAAAAAAATACACAGAAAATGCGGGGAAGAGAAGGAAAGAAGGAACAGTTGAACGGACTTGGATTTGAAGACTTCCAGGGTTTTCAAACCGTCTGACATTGAACATTCTCAAGAGAATTTCAGAAACTGGACTTGTTAAAGGGAGAGTTGGAAATACATTACAGCTGCAGTGCTAGTCTGTGCCACAAGAGAAGTTTAGGATTCACGGTTTACTTACAGGGAAGCAGTATGGTTTCTTCAGTATTTACAAAAGGTAACAAGATCCTGTAGCTGCTGTCTACTAAGTCTACATAACTGTACGTACAAATAATAATGCAGATGCAATTCTCACTGCAAGGATCCACCCTAGAATGAGCAAGCTTCAGAATGGGATAGGCAGCACAATGTAATGTAAGCATCATCTAACCTGAAATGTGAGACCCTCTCCCAATTACTGAAGATTCTGTGGACACAAGTTTTCTTCTGTTCTGTAAACCACTTAGGGAGATCGTTTGGCCTCATGTAATTTCCAAGAGAACAAAGACTTCGTATGAACCTTGGTGACTACCCGTCCGAATTCAGACACCTTCACTTCACATACAGTAATCCTCCCTTCGCTGCAGGGAATATATTCCAAGACCTGCAGTGTCTTGGAATTTTTACTGGCCTAAAACTGCCAGTAGTACAGAACACTATACTCTTTTCCTATACACACCTATGATGAAGTTTAAGTTACAAATTAGGCATGGCAACAGCTAATAGTAAAATACAATTGTAATAGTAGGCTGTAATAAAAGTTAATGTGGTCACAAAATTTCTTATGGTACTGTAGCCATCTTCCTTGTGATGATATGAGATGATAAAATGCCTATGTGATAAGACAAAGTATGGCAAATGACAGAGGCATTGTGATGTGGTGTTGGGCTACTACTGACCTGAGGATAGGTCAGAAAGGGGATCATCTGCTTCTGGATCTTGGTTGGTGCAGGTTACTAAAATTGTGGAAAATGAGGACTGAATAAGGGCATGCTAGCTACCATAGTAACTCTAACTCAACCTAAATAACGTCCCAGAATAATTTAATTTTCTTCTGTTAATGCCAACAAAAAGATACATAAAAGAAGTTGTTAGAAATTTATAAGACTGATAATTATCTCTGGGAAATGGAACCAGATGATTAGAGGATGACACTATAGGGTTTTTTCTTTTTATACCAGGAGTTTATTTTTATAATAAACACACTGGGTTCTTATCCAATCACTGTCAGATCACTGTTAAAGTTTTAAATCCATTATTACACAGCTGACTCTTCTCCAGGATAAAATCTACAAACTTGAGTATGTAAGAAGGCCCTGCATGAGTTGGTTCCTTCTTTACTCAGCCATATCTCCTAATCATCCTATGATTTATCCTGATACACACAGTTACTTTTTAAGTTTTGGATACTTCCTGTTACAGTCTGTTTTTAAGCAAGGACTGATGAGTTCCTTCTTACCAAGGTAAGGTTCATTGAAATGGAGGGGATGTGAAAGTTAAGGGCTGTACATTACTGACCCCCTCAAACACAGGGGTAGGAAGGATGCACCCCTGTTTTGATAAGACTTAATAGAAAATCCAATCTAAAAGCCCAAGAAAAAGATCTCTCCCAAGTCCTACCAGTCAGAGATGTTTCTCTGGGAAAGCTGTTCAGTTCACTTAAATTCAGTGTTTACATGAAAAAAAAAAGGGGGGGGGTGTGTGGTTTAATTCCGTGATGGAACATACAGGAGAATGGGCCTGGGAAAGAGAAACTGAAACTATTACGAACGGTAAGGAGAATATTGGGCACAGAGATATCAGGAAGAATTTTATGTTGCTACTTTGCTAAGGAAATAAAGCTATTTTCATATAAGTCCTAAGAAATGCCCAAAACAAAGATGCTTAAGGGCATTATTAGCATTTTATGTAAAGAGATAAATTATCAAAATAACCACATGAAAGAGTGTAAGTGCCTCTGAAGAGAGGAATTGGAAGGAGGGCAGGGAACCATTGTTTTTTTAAAAACAAACATATGGAATGGCTTTTGAAATAACATGCATGTGCAGTTTTGATAAAACAGCGTATGGAGAAACAGACTAGCAAGTCTGTGTTGGCCACTGTGATAAAAACAGATGAAGCAACCCAACCTAAAATTAATAGCAGGTGTTGGAAACCTCATCAGCACAAATTACAAGAGGTTCAACTAAAAATATCAATGTTACTAGACCAATGGCACCTTTCTTTTACAGATAAGGAAACAGAGGCACAAGGTTATACAGTTCATTAAGGATCAGAGCCAATTACAGAAGGAATGATTTTCAGAGTTAGTCCTGTTCTGGATAGAACTGAGGGAAGTTCAAATTAGGCAAGAGAAGTTACTGTACATTGAAAAAATGGCTGCAATTATCCCTCTTCATGTCCAATCCCTACCTGAGCCGAAGTTTCTTTCTCATCTCTTAAATCTGGTCTGGCTTTGTGACTTGCTTTGACCAAAAGAATGTGGTGGAAGTGACAGTGAGCCAACTACAGACATAGTAAGTTTTAAGCCACTGAGTTTTAAGGTGGCTATTACAAAGAAATTGCTGATTGAATTGTTATGTTTATCTAAAAATCAGGTTAAAACAGGCCAAAAAAGAAAAAAAACCCTGATATTTGAGGTACAGTATAACTCAAGATTTCATGTAGTTAGAAAAGACACAAATTAGGCCATTTAGAACAATTCTGAAAGAACTCTTGTCTGACACTGTTCCTGAACATTCAGAGACTAATGTCCAGGTGAGTTCACTATGGACTCTTAGCAGGAATACACATCTCTTAAGGTCCAATTCAAGGACCTTAGGTGTATGTGGCCAAAGGAGGGATCACATTCTTTGAGAAAATGAGGGGTTTTGCTAGTTCCCAGTCCTTTAGGGATCCTTCTGAGTGGACAAAAGATGGAACAAAGGCGGATTCTTGTTTATTAGAAGGAGATCCTCTTCAACCCTCATCAGCATTTTATCTCAATCTTTGGGATTGGAAACAGGTTACCAAGAATGCTCCACTTAAAAGATTCATTCTTTTGGACTGGGAATGAGGATTCAGACAACCCAGCCTTTCTCTAAAACACTCTAAAGACATGGTACAGAAGTGGAATGCTAGAAAAACCTTAACTTATAAAAAGAATGAAACCGAGTTCCTAAACTAACCAATTAACACACACAAATATTTGACCTCCGGACTTGATTTAATTATAACTCTTCACTCCAACTCAAGTGGTGGTAAAGAAAAAATTTAAATCTGCATAGAGATTCATGAACAGATGTGCAGATCTGCTCTGATGAATCGGCCCACTACTCTTAAGACTTGACAAATAGCAGTTCAATGCCTGTAATCTGTGCCTGCATCTATATATGAAGTGAGACTATAAAGTCATAACACAAATAAACTTTGGTTTCAGCAATTCAGATGTGTCAAATATTTAGATGTGTGTATACATATATGTTTTATGTGTGTGTATATAAATTATATATGTATTTTTATATAAATTATGTTTGTATCTCAGTTGAAGAGAGTACATATAGCTGAGATGATGTATACTTGATCAAAGCTGGCTGCTTAACCCAGTAGGTGGTTTGGTGTTTTGGGTTTTTTAGGTCAAAAGTTTGATATCATTAACTCCCTCGTTTTTCCCAGCCTCCCGTCTCCACTGTATACTTATGTCTTCCCTCCCCAGGAGTGATTTTTTTTTTTAATGATTAATATTTGAGGGAAGCCAAGTCATTTATTCTGAATTAAACCTGAAGTTAATAAAGTTTCAATTCATATTTTTTCCAAACCAACCAATGTAAAAATTCACTTTTTCCAGAGATCGGTGCTATAAGACTTTGTAGAAGTCATATGTAAAAAAAATTACTCCAGGGGTGCCTGGGTGGGTCAGTAGGTTAAAGCCTCTGCCTTTGGCTCAGGTCATGATCCCAGGGTCCTGGGATCAAGCCCCGCACCGGGCTCTCAGCTCAGCAGGAAGACTGCTGCCTCCTCTCTCTGCCTGCCTCTCTGCCTACTTGTGATCTCTGTCAAATAAATAAATAAAATCTTAATTTAAAAAAATTACTCCAAGGGACGCCTGGGTGGCTCAGTTGGTTAAAGCCTCTGCCTTTGGCTCAGGTCATGATCCCAGGGTCCTGGGATCGAGTCCCACATCGGACTCCTTGCCTGGCAGGGAGCCTGCTTCTCCCTCTGCCTCTGCCTGCCACTCTGTCTGCCTGTGCTCGCTCTCTCTCTCTCTCTAACAAATAAATAAATAAAAATCTTAAAAAAAAAAAAATTACTCCAAAAGACCTACTGGAAAAATGGAGAAAAAGCCAAAAATAAAATCAGAGGTGTGGATCACTTTAAAAATTGCATATGCATTGGAGTGAGCCTTAAAGTGGTAGATGTGTATGAAGAAGCATTAAAAAGTAGTTTCAACAGCGTAAATATATTTTTCTTTTTTTTTAAAAAAGATTTTATTTATTTATTTGACATCACAAGTAGGCAGAGAGGCAGGTACAGAGAGAGGGAAGCAGGCTCCCTGCTGAGCAGAGAGCCCGATGCCGGGCTCTTTCCCAAGACACTGAGATCATGACCTGAGCTGAAGGCAGAGGCGTAACCCACTGAGCCACCCAGGCGCCCAACAGCTGTAAATATATTTTTTATTTGTCAAATGAAGAATTCCATGGTTAAATCATAAACTTGAAATGCTATTATAAAATAGACATATTTCATTAGTTTAGAATGAAAGATTCCTATAGCCAGAAACACCACCACTGAAAGGTCCTTTGGATATTAAATCCTTACGTTTTTATATCACATTTTAGGACATAGGAAAAAGTATATTTGGGCAGCAAAAAGAATACTGTAGTAGTCTAACTTGTAATTAAGGAGCATCTCTCATTTAGCTTAGTTAGCATCTCTCATTTTAGTGTTTAAGGAAAATTTATTATCTAAGCTATTTCTACATAAATGCAACTTTTTCTCTAATAAACAAAAATACTTACCACAGAACACCATACAGAATGGTAAAACAGGATAGATAAACCTGAATTCTTTGTGGCTCAACATGCTATAATAAAAAGATATTAAGAGAATTACATGGCAATTTGAGAAATAAATATATTTAAAATGAAATATTACTAACAATCTTTTTCTAAACACTGAGACTGAATTTTCCTGCTTCAGGATGCAGTCTCATTATTTTTTAGTTAGAAGGTGATGATGTGGGCGGAGAAGTAGGAGGCTGAGACGACATCAGCCAGCAGGAGATCAGCTAGATAGCCTATCAAACCATTCCGAACACCTACGAATCCAACAGGAGATCGAAGAGAAGAAAAACAACAATTCTAGAAACAGAAAATCGGCCACTTTCTGAAAGGTAGGACCAGCGGAGAAGTGAATCCAACGCGACCGGAAGATAGACCCCAGGGGGAAGGGCTGGCTCCCGGCAAGCGGCGGAACAACGGAGCACAAAATCAGGACTTTTAAAAGTCTGCTCCAGGGAGGGACATCACTCCAGAGGCTAAACTGGGCTGAAGACCTCGCGGGGACAGCGTGGACTCAGGTCCCACAGGGTCACAGAAAGATCGGGAGTGTCTGAGTGTCGCAGAGCTCACAGATATTGGAGCAGGGAAGCCAGCAGCAGAGACAGAGCCAAGGTTTCCTGGAGCCGTGGTCTGTGACACGGGCCGGTGCTCTGTGCGAGGGGTCCCCACAAGATCCGGGGAGACTCCGACCCGGGAGAGCTCAGGGATCTACGGGGTTCGGAGACTCCAGGTGGGACTCTGCCAGAGACAGAGACGCTTGGTCACAGGCTGGGTGAGCTCGGAGTGCTCCCAGAAGCCAGTGAGACAGGACTGATTACGCACGATTTTCTCCAAGCGCAGCCGGAGGCTGGGGAGACGGGAGTGATTAAACGCTTTTCTCTGAAGGCGCACTGAAGACTGGGGCCCCTAGCTCTCGGCTCCTCTGAGCCGGAGATTGGGAGGCCGCCATTTTCATTACTGTCCTCCGGAACTCTACGGAAAGCGATCAGGGAACAAAAGCTCCCGAAAGCGAACCTGAGAGGATTACTTAGCCCGGCCCCTGAAAAGTGCGGTGCAATTCGGCCTGGGGCAAAGACACTTGAGAATCACTACAACAGGCCCCTCCCCCAGAAGATCAAAGAAATCCAGCCAAGACCAAGTTCACTTAACAAGGAGAACAGCGGATTCTTATCTGGACAAAATGACAAGGCGGAAAAACTCACCACAAAAAAAAGAACAGGAGGCAGGACTGAAGGCTAGAGACCTAATCAATACAGACATTGGTAATATGTCAGATCTGGAATTCAGGATGACGATTCTCAAGGTTCTAGCCAGGCTTGAAAAAGGCATGGAAGATATTAGAGAAACCCTGTCCGGAGAAATAAAAGCCCTTTCTGGAGAAATAAAAGAACTAAAATCTAACCAAGTTGAAATTAAAAAAGCTATTAATGAGGTGCAATCAAAAATGGAGGCTCTTACTGCTAGGATAAATGAGGCAGAAGAAAGAATTAGTGATATAGAAGACCAAATGACAGAGAATAAAGAAGCTGAGCAAAAGAGAGACAAACAATTACTGGACCACGAGGGGAGAATTCGAGAGATAAGTGATACCATAAGACGAAACAACATTAGAATAATTGGGATTCCAGAAGAAGAAGAAAGAGAAGAGCAGGAGGTATACTGGAGAGAATTATTGTAGAGAATTTCCCTAATATAGCAAAGGAACAAGCATCAAAATCCAGGAGGTGCAGAGAACACCCTTCAAAATCAATAGGAATTGGTCCATACCCCGCCATCTAATAGTAAAATTTACAAGTCTTAGCGACAAAGAGAAAATCCTGAAAGCAGCCCGGACAAGAAGTATGTAACATACAATGGTAAAAATATTAGATTGGCAGCAGACTTATCCACAGAGACCTGGCAGGCCAGAAAGAACTGGCATGATATATTCAGAGCAGCCAAGAATACTTTATCCAGCTAGGTTATCATTGAAAATAGGAGAGATAAAAAGCTTCCAGGACAAACAAAAACTGAAAGAATTTGTAAACACCAAACCAGCTCTACAGGAAATATTGAAAGGGGTCCTCTAAGCAAAGAGAGACCCTAAAAGTATTATCAGAAAGGAACAGAGACAATATACAGTAACAATCACCTTACAGGCAATACAATGGAACTAAATTCATATCTCTCACTAGTTACCCTGAACGTAAATGGGCTAAAGCCCCAATCAAAAGACACAGGGTTTCAGAATGGATAAAAAAACAAAACCCATCCATATGCTGCCTACAAGAAACTCATTTTAGACCTGAAGACACCTCCAGATTGAAAGTGAGGGGGTCAAAACAATTTACCATGCTAATGGACATCAGAAGAAAGCTGGGGTGGCAATCCTTATATCAGATCAGTTAGATTTTAAGCCAAAGACTATAATAAGAGATGAGGAAGGACACTACATCATACTCAAAGGGTCTGTCCAACAAGAAGATCTAACAATTTTAAATATCTATGCCCCTAACATGGGAGCAGCCAACGATATAATCCAATTAATAACAAAATCAAAGAAACACATTGACAAGAATACAATAATAGTTGGAGACTTTAACACACCCCTCACTGAAATGGACAGATCATCCAAGCAAAAGATCAACAAGGAAATAAAGGTCTTAAATGACATACTGGACCAGATGGACATCACAGATATATTCAGAACATTCCATCCCAAAGCAACAGAATACACAT
>ML109950.1:2928-32704 GCA_003697995.1 Taxidea taxus jeffersonii
AAACATTTAAATATAAATTTTAAATTTAAACATTTAAATATAAATTTAATTTAAGTTTATTTATTTAATTAATTTAATTAAATGTATGTGTTTAATTTATTAAATTAAATGTAAATTTTAAGTCTAAACATTTAAATATAAATATATTCACTTATTTCCCTGTAAAACAGAGAGAGAGAGTGAGAGAGACTCACTTTAGGCCTTAAATCCCTTTTTGAAAAATTAATATTGAATCGTTGGAAGAATGCTTACAGGATGTATGTATGGTATAAACAGTCGCGATCAAGTGTCTGTTCGTCCTTCCATCAAAAACTCCATGTAGTGTCGGGTCTCCCTCATGGGAAAACCAGTGTTCACCGCGATCCTGCCCTCTCACCCTGTCTCCTGCTCCCCGACCGACCGCTGGGCTCCCGCCACCCCAGCTGCTTGCCGGCTGCTCCCTCCCAGACCTCTGTCCCTCTCCTGCCTGCCACTCACCTTCCCGCAGGGCCACAGGGCCGGGCCCAATTTCCTTCCCGGCTTCACCCAAATGCCACCTTCACGGGGAGCCCGTCCCCGGCCAGCCTGCATGCAATTTCCACACCTACCCGAGGCAACGCTTCCTCTGCGCTTCATTTTACAAATCCCTTAGCATTTATCACTCTATGACATATATTATTTATTATTATTATTTTTTACATCTATTATTTATTAATTTCAGTCATTGCCCATCCCCAAGCACCAGAAGTAAGCTCCAAAGGACAAAATGTCTATTTTGTTCACTGCCGTCTCTGTGATGCACAGGGGACTTCAAAGAAGTGTTTGTGGAATGTGTGTGTGTAAACACGCTTGTGTCTACCAGGCAATGGAAGGCATAGGACGAGTCCCCTGCATGACCCCCTCTATTCCGACCTCCTCCCTCCCCCAGCAGAGGGGCCCACACATCTAAACTCATCCCTCCCCTGCTTTGCTTTAAGCCTTGTGTGTGTTGAAACGTAGTATGTGTTTGTCTCCCGAAGATACACTTTCCAGCGTTGCGTTGTTTCGACTTCCTATAAGGGCAATCATACTACAGGCACGCTTCGGCAATGTGGTTTTTCTTACCCAACGTCATGTTTCAAAAATTTGTCCATGTTTTGTATACCTTTGATTGAGTTTTCATCATCATATAATATTCTTTTTTTTTTTTTTTAAGGATTTCATTCATCCATTTTTTTGTGAGAGAGAGAGAGTGAGAGGAGAGGAGGGGCAGAGGGAGAAGCAGGCTCTCCACTGAGCAGGGATGCCAATGTGGAACTCAATCCCAGGACCCTGGGATTATGACCTAAGGTGGAGGCAGACACTTAACGACTGAGCCACCCAGGCGCCCCGTATGATATTCTATAACATGATTTTGCCACAATTAATTTATCCATCTTGCTCTTTATTGATATCTGGATTATATCTAGTTTTGGTATGATGAAAATTGTTGCTATGGACCTATGCAATTATGCAAATTCTTTCAGATTTCCTATCTAGGAGTGGACTTGATAGTTTGTAAGATCTTTTGTCCTTATCTTCTTAGTGTTAATTATTTCCAAAGCAGTTGCTGCCGTGTGCATTTCCTGTGTCCTATGTAACTTCTGGTTGCTCAACATCCTCCTGTAACCTGAGGTTATCAGATTTTTACACTGTCGCCAATTTGTTGGCAGTAAAACAGCCCAGTGGTTTCAATGAGCATTTACTGGATTATCGATGACATTGAGCTTTTTTTTTTTTTTTTTTTGTATTTGAGTTCCTTCTTCTTTAAAGTGTCTCTTGACCATTTTTATTGGGTTATTTTTCTCTTTTTATTTGCAAACTTCCCTTATATACTCTGGATAGAAATAACTTGTCAGTTTTACATGTTGCAATATATTCCCCCAGTCATCAGATCATGGGCTTTTTATTTGCTTTATGTTTTCTTTTCATGAGCAAGAAATTCTTTCTATTTTTGTGAAATTGAATATATATATGTATTTTCCTTTATGGCATACTTATTTTTATATTTTTTCAAAGAAATCCTTTTAAATTCAGAAGTTATAAAGATATTTGATACTTTCTTTTGTTTTATAGTACTTCTTTTTACATTTCAGTGTTTAATCCACCTGGAATTGATTTTTTTTGAAACTATGGTATGAAGCTAACTTCAGGTGTGTCTTATTTGTTGAAAAATCCAGTCTTTTCCCACTGGTCTGCATCTGCAGTGTTCATATTCGTATGTGTCTCTGTCTTTTGTTCCCTTGGTTTCTTTGTCTATCCTTTCACTCAGAACTTGTTCTCTCTCTCTCTTTTTAAAGATTTTATTTATTTCAGACTTCCCGCTGTGCGGGGCGCCCCACATGAGGCTTGATCCCAGGACTCTGGGATCATGACCTAAACCAGAGGCAGACCCAGGCACGCTCCCCCCCCAATATTTGTTCTATTAATTTTATTTTTATTTTATTGTGGCAAGAACACTTCACATGAGATCTAAGTGTACAACACAGATGCTTATCTACAGGCACAAAGTTGTACAGCAGATCTCTAGAACTCACTCATTTTGCATAACTGAAACTTTATACCTTTTGACTAACAATGCCCAATGAAACACACTTTAGAAAATAAGAATAGAAAGCTACTTCTTTAATGTACCAGGGACACTTCTCAGGAGTCCATGCTTTAATGGTGAAGGGCTACAGATACTCTCATTTATACTAGATAAGACAAGTCTGTTCACTATTTATTATAATTTATATTGTTCTGAAAGTGCTAAATAAGGCAATAATCTGAAAACAAGCAGGATGCCAGCTGGGAAGGAGAGGGGCAATATTCCTTTATTTCCAGATGCAATCACTATAGATATGAAAAATCACTGAAAACCGCAAGAGAATTCTGTAAGGTGGTCAGTCAGAATTTACATCCAAAAGCAACAGATTCTTTTTAATGGAAACAATATCATGAAAGAAGAGATTTTACTCACAAAATCAATAAGATACAATATATCTAGGAATCCCAATATATCTAAGAACAAAGGCCGGCTGAGTGGGGGACTTTTTTATATTATCACTTAATCCTCAAAACAAAATACAAGCAGGAGTTGTTGTTATAACCATAATGTAATGGAAAACACTGAGCTTCTGGAAGGTTCCATAGCTTCCCAAGGTCATTCACAGAACACAGCAGAATCAGGATATTAACTGTTAGGCAAGGTTCTACCTTTCCAAAGAAAACCACAGGACTCTACTAAGGATTTATAAAACACCCAACTCAGTAGAGATAATTTTGGAAGAGGATGGCAGCATGTCATGAAGGATGGCCATTCTTACCAGGTCACATTGGAGTTAAAATCACACCCAGTGAAAATCCTGACAGAATTTTGTTTTTAGGCAACAAACTTATTGATATATAATTAATTTTTCACAGCAGGATTTTTCTGTTAATTCATGAAGTGATTCTGATTTCTGGAGTCTAAACACAGAAATTCTTTTAAAAAAAAAGTGGGGGAGAATTTGCTTTAGCTGAGCCTAAACTATACTATAGAGCTCCGGTCATTAAAATAATGAAGTACTGGGAGAGAAATAGAGCAGCGTTCTCTACCTGGGGCAATTTTGCCCCTCAGAGACATTTGGCAATGTATGGGGACATTTTTGATTGTTATAACTGAGGGTTGAACTGTCACTGTCATCTCTGGAGGGCGGGGATGTCATAAAACATTCCCACAAGGCACAGGACACCATCTTCCTCCCACCCCCAACAGTAATCTGGCCCCCAAAATGTCAAAGGTGCCAAGTCTGAGAAACTAAAACAGACAAACGAATAGAACAGAGTAAAGTATATAGCATTAAATCTAAATATCTATTGAAATATAATTGGATATAAAGGTGTCATTAAAGCAATGGAAGATGATGAATTTTAGACAGTTAATGAATGATTTGGGGAACAAAGGAAAAGCTAATTCTAATCTCATTTCTCATACCAAATTTGAGAATGCATGGAAATTAAAAACATCCCCACACTATATTGAAAACGCAAAATACAAACCACAACCTGGGGAAAATATCTGCACTACACATGTCAGACAAAAACATTACTACCCCTGATATACAAAGAGTTTTTACAAACCAATAAGGAAAAGACAAACCATACAGATAAAACAGGTAAAGCAGGGACACCTGGGTGGCTCAGTTGGTTAAGCGGCTGCCTTCAGCTCAGGTCATGATCCCAGCATCCTGGGATCGAGTCCCACATCGGGCTCCTTGCTCGGCAGGGAGCCTGCTTCTCCCTCTGCCTCTGTCTGCCTGTGCTCGCTCTCTCTCTCTCTCTAACTAATAAATAAATAAGATCTTAAAAAAATTTAAAAAAAAAAAACAGGCAAAGCACACAAACAGGATATTCAGAAGTTAAAACGTATATAAAATGCAATGATGAAAATTATCTATGTAGTGCAACATATATAGAATGTCATGATAAAATAGAATAATGAAAAATGAAAATTCAAATGAGGTATCATTTTGACAAGAAAAAATACGAAAGCCCTCAGACTCTGAAGGCAGAGTCTTGAGTCCCATTGCCTGGAAACGAATCCTGCAGTGTCTTCCCTTACCATCAGTGATAAGTATTACTAGCAATATAAGCTTTCTCCTCTCCACTCTCATCAGAAAGCTACAGAGGGCACTCACTGCAGATGTGGTTACATAGTGAATAGTCTAAATTTATGTTGCCCCAGTGCTGGCTAAATAGCATTCTTTTATATAGACTGACCTTATTTGACTGTATAAATCTGTACAAATTCAATATTCCTGGTGCAAACCCACTAGAGGCAATATCAGGAAATTTTATTAGCTGTAATGATTTATTCAGGCCTCTAGAGTGCGATTTATTTCCCAGTAGAAAAGTAGTTTGAGTATTTCAGTATTTCATTATTCACTGATTTCCCCTTAAAGTCCATTAAAAAAGTTCAAATGAAAAAAAAAATCTCCTGCTGGGCTACAAACATCTCTAATGTTTCAGGCAATAGTTGTGAATATTTCTGAGGAAATAATATTTGTACATAACCCAAGTATCTTGAAAGGAGCTATTCTATATTAGGGAGGAAAATTATTTCCATTTGCTGTCCCTGACTTGCCTGAAGTTCATGTTTTGGTACAGCCCTTGAATATGACTGTCATTATTTATGATGCCTAAGGAAATTGGGATTCCCAGGGAGCCTGAGGTCAAGCAAAACCCCAACTCCTGGTGCATATTTGCCCTGTGCTGCCTGCGTCCCTGGAAACCATTTCTGTGGCACTGAGGCTGCCCCACGGGCCAGCCCACAGAGGCACTTGGACACCACAAGCAGGCTGCTTGGTCTTGCACCAAAACCTGTCCTCCTGTGGCACATCACAGCTCGGGATAGCCTGACCATGTCACCCTTGTCCAGCTCAGGTCCCTACCAGTCACAATTGCTGATGGCGGGGGGAAGACAGTTCCCCTTACTGAGCACAGGGAGCCTGCTAAGGCCTGTGGGTTGTGTGGGAAAAAATGACTCAGAACCAAAGCGTTCGGGAAGGGAAAGAAGTTACACGAAGTCATTCTTCAGAAGAAGAATAAATAAAACACCCAATAGGAATTTAATGGGAAAACCCACACAAGATTACAAAGCTCACATCCGTTCATGGCAAGCCCATTCACAAAACCTGGGACATCTTTAGCCAACAGCTCTGCAAACGTGAAGTAAAGTTATTCTGTGAGGAAACGAACTTATGGGAGATGCTCAGAATCTTCCACTGGTTTCTCAGCGTGCTTGGGACGAATTCCCAGGTCTTTACCATGTCTTATAAGGCAGGTCTCTTTGCTCCCTGACATGTCCTCTCACTTTTCGCTTCCACTCTGGCTCTGATCACACTAGATCTTTTGCTGGTCTTCAAACACATCATGCAGGCCACTGCCTCAGGCACATATTTATTGAATGAATAAACAAGCATGAGTTTAGAAGTCTGACAAACAAGGTCATACAGAAAAACCCAACAACTCTTCCCGTGTCTTCCCCTGTGGCCGCCATGAGGTGTGGCGAGGATGTTCCCACAGGTGCTCAGCTGAGCCGTGGAATTCTCCAAGGCCCTGTGAGCACACGTTGTTCCAGCAGAGGCATCACGTCTCACCTCCTGGAGGCCTGGCAGCACCCGGGAGCCTCCGGCGCCAGGGCCTCACAAGGTGACATTGGCAGAGAGCGGGCTTCTGTACAGTAACTATTCCGGGCACAGAATCTTTCCCTGGACGTTCCCCCAGCCCAGCACCCTCCCCTCACCCCTACCCAGGCTACTGTTCCCCGCAGACTTCTTTAAAGTTTCCTCTGACCGTTTAGCTGGCTATTTAAGGGGTCTAATATCCTGGCACACTCAGGACTCCCTAGGGCCAGGGTCGGGGGCAGGCAGATCTCAAAGGTCAGCGGCACTTAGATGAAGCTGGTGCATCCAAGCATCTGAGAATGGTGGTCCCACGACTCCCCAAATGTCACTAGGCAGCAGAAAGGATCAAAAAGGAAAGAGGTAAAGTTCCTCCGATTCAGGGAAGGTAACTTGGCGGTGAGCTATGAGGAAGAAGAGGGAGGAGGAAAAAGAAATCTAAACTAGCTAATAATTTGTGCCAAACTATTTCTTTTTTTCCCTTCCTAAGATAGCCTTGTGATCAACCTTCGTTTCCCAACCTTGCTGTGCATTGGAATCACTTGGGGATCCTTGAAGAAAGTACTAATGTCTGGGGCCCACCCCCAGTGAGGCTCGTATAGTTGGGCGGGAGGGTGGTCTGCATGTTGGGCTTTTTTTTTTTTTTTTAAGATTTTATTTATTTATTTGACAGACAGAGATCACAAGTAAGCAGAGAGGCAGGCAGAAAGAGAGAGAGAGAGAGGAGGAAGCAGGCTCCCCGCTGAGCAGAGAGCCCGATGCAGGGCTCGATCCCAGGAGCATGAGATCATGACCTGAGCCGAAGGCAGAGGTTCTAACCCACTGAGCCACCCAGGTGCCCCTGGATGTTGGGTTTTTTAAAGTTCCCCACTGAGATTCTGGTCTGTACTTTTATATCAGCAATTAAAATGATATGTTATAATCATTTATAATGATTTTGGCATCATGTTTAATTAAATCACTTATCTCTATTAACAAATACAATTGGCAGATATCTTGGGGGATCACACAGAACTACAGGGACATATTGGGTCACTGCTGTAGGCATCACTTGGTGTGTTTTACAGAGAGAATGCGGAATATCTGGGAATCCAGCAATTCTTACTAAGGTTGAGTAGAGGACGTTGAAGAAGTTTCTTCCTTATTCTTAAAAACGTGTCCGTTGGATGGCAGGAGTAGGGGCCCAGGAGGTGGCAGGGATTAGCAAGTGATGGGAAAGAATAAAATCTCGGAGAGCAAGCAATTTTTCACTTGAGAAGAGCAGCGGGCTCTTCTCAAAAATTCTAAAATTTTATTGTCAGCATTAAAATGTGTAATTTTATCCAAGAAGTGAGAGGTTCAGGCGACTGCAGAAAATGACCATATTGCTGAGGTGCCTCCCTTGAAGCCACGAAACATGTGACATCAGGGGTGTTGAAGAGGCTTTTGTCTCCTTCACGGGAACACACTCGCCCTCAGAACTTAAGCTCGGTTCACACAGCGTCCGGGGTGTGCAGCCCATGGCCTCGAGACTGTCCCAGTCAAAATGCCACCGCTTTTCCAGCACCGAGTCAGGATCAGACCGCACTCGAGAGCCGACCAACTACGCTTTAGCAGATTTGGCCAGGCCTTACCTGGCATCCCGGCGCCACACTTGTCAGCCTCTGCTGTGAACCCAGCTGGGGCTGCCTGCCGTGGTCCCCGCACACCTTCTCCGGCTTATCTGACGGCTCGTGAGCCACCCGTCCAGCTGGATGGAAGTCATGCGGCCTGCAGCGCGGGCTTTCGGGCTTTCCGCCTCGCAGGACGAGAGGTCATCACACGCTTCCCTCACACGCTTCCCTCACTCATCCTTCCAGACTCATTGGACCCGGAGCTGGTTTTAAGTTTATTGCATTATTCTGTGCTACGCTATTTGCGCCTGCTGTCATCTCTGATTTCCCATCTCAATGAACGACTTTTGAGCCCTTGATGCTTTTTAGTGACATAACAGAAGGACAGGACAGAAGGAACAACACATCATGCAAGTTAACAAGTTCGGTTGAAAAGTGGACCCACGGAGGATGGGAGACTCTGAGAAGAACGTTCTCGCAAGTGCAATGCTTGCTGAGGCCCAGGGACAGGATCTGTCCTCACGGTGCACGCTACCATCGTTAGGAAGAAAGCAAGATTTTTGTGGAAATAATAGCCAATGTTCCATTTCCTATTTGTCAGATTTTGAGAACAAAACCGTTTCAACCTCTGAAACCGCCAAACCAGACGCTAACCCCGGGACAGGTCGCCCTCTGAGAAACGTGGGACAAGCAGCTCCCCGCGAATAGGACCGTGTCCAGATTTCCCCCTTTCAAGCCCTCCTGGCCAGCCTGGGAGCTGGGCACCGTCAGTTCTGTCGATGCTCTTAAGGAAGTCAGAACTTCCTCCAGCACGAGCCCCAGCCGCAGGAAGTGTGCGTGATTTCTCCCACGGCATCGTCTCTACTCTTAGACCCTCGCGCATGTTAGGAAGTAGATGCAAGCAAATTCTATGTTTCTGTCTACTTAAAGGGCTTGAGGGCTAACAGTCACACCTGGAGCCTGGGATGACAAATTGTTTTTGATTTGTGTGTCAACGGTAATTAACTGGTAGGGACTGCCTGGTGCACTGGGCGGGGGGGGGGGATTTGAGGTCCCACCTGATTTGGGTGGGGAAGGGGCTGGTGATCAGTTAGTCATGCTACGGTAGTGGGCTGGGAGTGAAAAATGACACCACACTGGCCATGCATGCATTTCCTTTCCTGTCTTTGCCTCATTATTTGGACAGCAGAAAACGAAACGCCTTAGGCGTTGATGGTGGAATTTAAGGTGCCAGCACTGAGTTGAAGGAGGGATTGAGGATGTTAGCCTTTTGATGGATTCTCCAAAAATCCCAAGGCTTTACCTGCCTTCAGCCTGCTCCATGAAGGATAGTAGGTGAGTTTTGGGGGACAATCGGTGACACAAATCAGGGGTTCTCATACTTGTCTGAACACCTGAAATACCCATGGAAGTTTCTAAAAATCAGTTCCTCAACTGAGGACTATCAGATCATATTCTCAGGGCTCCATATTTAAAAAAAAAAATCCTCTGATGACTCAGCTGCACACAAGTTTGGGAAACAGTGATAAAAATCTGCTAGGGGGAACTGAAATCTGACTTCTTCCCAGCAGGAGGCCTAGGAAGCTGTTTTTCAAGGCTGTTGCTGGAGGATTTTACACAGCAATGTGAGGAGAGGTAGTTTATTTCTAGACTTTGATGTCTGGATATCTGATTGTCTCTCTTTTGTGGGTGTTGGCAGTCCTTGAAAATCACTGCCTAGATCCTTTCATTCATTAGGGTTTGAAAATAATAGTATTTTAATTATATCATTCCTTTTTCGTATTTCAGCTGGGCTATTTCTGTAAAGAGATCTTTAATTCTTTGTTTCTATTACTTGCCTCTTTAGTAACTATGTAATTACCCCAAGTTACAGTTCATATAGGAAAGGCAAGATAAATGATCGATTTTTCCACTTATATGTCCGTTTTCAAAGTAATGAATTTAGCATCCTCAGAGGTAAACAATGAAATTTTTGCCTTGTTTTTTAGTATCATTTTGGGCTCATGGCTAAAGCCATATGTAAAGTGTTTCAGTGTAGTGACATACA
This sequence comes from Taxidea taxus jeffersonii, assembly GCA_003697995.1. Taxonomy (NCBI): domain Eukaryota; kingdom Metazoa; phylum Chordata; class Mammalia; order Carnivora; family Mustelidae; genus Taxidea; species Taxidea taxus. The sequence goes on from ML109950.1 coordinate 12,711, forward strand.
CCTACTGTTTACTCATGCTCATCACATCATTCTCTTGGCAACCAGTGGGAACATCTTTAAGTCAATGGCTCCTTAATCTTTTTGACATGACCTTAGTAACCTCTGACAGTTTCCTTGCTTTTTCATCTGACAAGAGGTTCCAGCTTCCTATTTTACCTAGAATGGTGGATTCTACGAATCAACCATTGCTCCAAGGAGCCTTGTTTCTTTTTGGTTGCAAAAGGCAACCAATCGTGAGGTCGCAGTCTGGGTACTAGGGGACTCATCACAGCTGGGTTGGTCATTGTTTCTTGATCTTTTAAAAACTGATTTGAAAAAAGCTTTTTTTTCTTTGAAGATTTTATTTATTTATTTGACAGACAGAGACCACGGTAGACAGAGAGGCAGGCAGAGGGGGGGGGGGGAAGCAGGCTCCCTGCTGAGCAGAGAGCCCCATGCGGGGCTCGATCCCAGGACCCTGAGATCATGACCTGAGCCGAAAGCAGAGGCTTTAACCTGCTGAGCCACCCAGGCGCCCTGAAAAAAGCTTTTTTAAAAAGATAAAATAGAGGGGCACCTGGGTGGCTCAGTGGGTTGAAGCCTCTGCCTTCGGCTCAGGTCATGATCCCAGGACTGGGATCGAGCCCTGCATTGGGCTCTCTGCTCAGCGGGGAGCCTGCTTCCTCCTCTCTCTCTGCCTGCCTCTCTGCCTACTTGTAATCTCTGTCTGTCAAATAAATAAAATCTTTAAAAAAAAAAAAAGATAAAATAGATTATGAGTTCACTTTGGGACTTCCAGTTTAAGTTCAGAATTTTAGATTTTACTCAATCTCTTTAACCATGCGTCTGTGTATACATATTTTCGTCCATGCCCAAACTTTCGGTTGTTGATGACACCAACCCAAGTTTTCCTCCACTTTATTCCACGGTGCCCACACACCTCCTTCAATATGACAACAGCACCATTATCCATAACAGGAGAACACTGAAAATAGTTTTCATGTTTTTTAAAAAAAGATTTAGGTTTTGTTTTTTTTTAAGATTTAGGTTTCGGTTTTTTTTGTTTTTGTTTTTGTTTTTTAATTGAGAGAAAGAAGAGAGAGTGAGGTGGGGAGGGGCAGAAGGAGAAGGAGAGAGAGAATCTCAAGCAGACTCCCCACTGAGAAGGGAGCCTGATTTGGGCCTTGATCCGACTCTGGGATCATGACCTGAGTCAAAGGCAGATGCTTACCCAACTGAGCCACCCAGGAGCCCCTACATGATTTTCTGTTTTTGTTTGTTTTGTTTTGTTTTAAGTTCTTTATGTTTTGGGTGTTATCCCACTGGGATATGAATCAATTAACTGTTATAAAATCACTTGAAGTGGTTTTTCTTTGTGTGATTATGAAAATCAACCAGATACACACTCAAGTTCATTTATTTGATTTTGCTTTCAGTATTTAGGGATTGCTTTTCTACTAGTTTATTTTGTTATGTAATCATGGAAAACACTTACGTGATTCCAGAGCCAAATATAGAAACCCAGTTCACTGAGAAAAGCCAAGTTTTGTCTCTGTCTTCTTCACCTGACTTCCCTCCTTGCCACTGGTACTCATTTAAGTTTTTAAAAAGTTGATCCTTTTTTTTTTAATGCAGTCAAGTAGATATATCTATGTATCCCCCTTTCTTATTAATAATGTTTTAGAAACATTAACCCCTCAACTGAAATACAAGAGGCATTTCTTAAGGCAAAATGTATATTTAATGAATAAGCTTTTTTTCAGCAAATATTGCCAGTTGGTAGCAAGGGCACACAGCCGTCTGTGGGAGAGTCATCCCAAGCTGCGTGCTCACGACTCCCATCTCCAGTTTGCACAGGCCGCTTGGGGAATGAGTTTTGCAATCATCCCTTCCAGCAATGATATGTAGAAAAAAATGAGACACTATAGATTTTTACTTTTTGTCTTTTTTCTTTCTCTCTCTCTCTGCCTCTCTCTCTTTCTCTCTCTCTTCTTAGAGAGAGAGAAAGTAGAGGGGTAGAGCAGAGGAAGAGAGAGACTCTCAAGCAGACTCCACACCCAGCCTGGAGCCTGATACAAGGCTTGATCTCACACCCCTGAGATCATGATCGGAGCCCAAACCGAGAGTCTGATGCTTTACTGACTGAGCCACCCAGATGCCCCAGTTTTTACTTTTTGATTTACTGGCTCTTTGTTGATCAAATCAGTTAGAGAAACAACAGACCACATCCACTGCACAATCTTCCCCAAATGCCTCCACATATCTTCCCCTCCTGTGGAGCCATCTACGCCCCCTGTTTCTCTGCTGCTTCTACGATTAAATAAATAAGTAATTTGCAGTTATTGTTATTATTATTATTATTATTATTATTATTATTATTATTTGCCTTCATAGTCATCAAGCTGGTTCATTGCCAGGGCAACTAGAAATGATGAACCCTCATTTCAGGGTTCAGTAGGCCCATATGCTCTATTCAACTAAGTTCCAAATGACTTTTTGGTTTCTGTTGCTCCTATGATCCAAAACGTGTAAAACATTCACCCTTTTGCAGTACTGCTGACTGACTTTGGAGCCAGACTTCCTGAGTCTGATTCCTGTCTCTGCCATTTACTGGCTGTGATCTTTGGCCAGTTGCTTAACCTCTTTGGGCTTATTATATGCCTCATCTGCAAAAGTACCTATCTCATAGGGTTGTCCTGAAAATTGAATCAGAAAATATAAAAAGCCCTTGGAATTATAGTTGGCATACAATGGGTGCCCAGTGGATTTTAGTTTTTATTATTATTCTGCTGATCTCTTCCTGATTTAGATTGTTTCTGTAAAAGATCATATCAACCTGTTTAATCTTCTGTAAATTCCCTAAAGTGATTTATTTTACTTCTACTAATTAAGCCTAACGGTTCTCCCTTCTATAGTGCAAATGATTTGATCAGTTTCTCCCACTTAACATGTAACCCAGTAATTTAATTCTTATATGACCGTATTGCCAAGCTTGAATTTAATAAATACTGAAAAACATGTGATTGATATTTTATTTTCAATATTACATTTAAAGGTTCTAGACTAGATATGAGCCAATTCTTTTTTTATTTGTATAGATACCACAGTTATGTCTCTAACCATGCAGGTTTATACAAATTTCAGATAAAATTGCTTTCAGGTTAATTCAGTTTAAAAGAGAAGTTTGCCTAAAATAGGCTAATTCTAGTTAGTCACATAACAACATATTTTGAGTATATTGGGTGATTAGATGAGACTTTAATAGTAATTATGATTAAAACTTTTGAGAGAATAGATAAAGAGATGGGGTATTTCACCAGGAAACTGGAATTTATAAAGAGGAACCACATAGAAACATGTAGAATAAAAATGAGATAACTAAAATTGAGTCCAGTGGTTGGGTTTACTAGCATATCAGTAACAACAGAAGAGAAAATTAGTATATTGGAAGAAAGAGCAGTGAGAAGGATCCAGATTAAAGCACAGAGGAAAGAAACCTAGTAATTATAGAAAAGGCCATAAACCACATACAGTACACAAAGACAAAATCTAATACATGTGTGTGATTTCCCAGAGGAGAGGAAAGAATGAAGAAAAAGTAACATTAGAAAAGGTACTGGCTGAGAATTTTTCAAACCTGGTAAAAGACCCTAAATAGCCAAAGTATCTTAAGAAAGAAGAACGGAGTTAGAGACATCACACTTCCTGATCTCAAATTATATTATAAAACATAGTCATCAAAACAGTGTGGTACTGTCATAAAAACAAACAGACCAGTGGACCAGAAGAAAGAGTCCAGAAATAAGTCCACGTGTAAATGATCAACTAATTTTGACAAGGATGTGGAGAATATATAGCATGGGGCAAGGACAGTCTTTTCAGTAAATGGTGCTGGGAAAACTGGATATCCACATGTGAAAGAATGAAGTTGGATTCTTATGCCATAAGCAAACCAACTCAAAATAGATTAATAGATTAAAGACTTAAAGATCTGAAACTGTAAAACTCCTACAAGAAAGTATAGGCAGTAAGTTCCTTGGCATTAGTCTTGGTGATGAGTTTTTGGATATGACACAAAAAGCTCAGGCAAGAAAAGCAGAAATGAACACATGGGACTACATCAAACTAAAAAGCTTTTGCACCACAAAGGAAGCCATTAACAAAATGAAAAGGCAACCTACAGATTGGAAGAAGATATTTGCAAATCATATTTCTTTTTTTTTTTTTAAGATTTTTATTTATTCATTTGACAGACAGAGATCACAAGTGGGCAGAGAGAGGGGGAAGCAGGCTCCCCGCTGAGCAGAGAGCCCGATGCGGGGCTCGATCTCAGGACCCTGAGATCACGACCTGAGCCGAAGGCAGAGGCTTTAACCCACTGAGCCACCCAGGTGCCCCGTAAATCACATTTCTAATTAGGGGTTAATAGACAAAATATATATGGAACTCATAAAATTCAATAGCAAAACCAAACCAAATCAAACCCATCTGTGCCCGCCAAAGCCCCCAAATAGTCTAACTAAAAGATGGACAAAGGACCTGAATAGACATTTTCCAAAGATGGCTAACCAACAGCCGGTAGGTAGATGACAATGGTGCTCAACATCATTAATCTTCATGGGAATACAAAACAAAACCTTAATGAGATACTTCACACCTGTCAGAATGGTCATTATCGAAGAGAGAAGAGATTCCAAGTGCTGGTGAGGACGTGGAGGGAAGAAAACCCAGGTGCACTGTTGGTGGGAATGTAAATTGGGACAGCCACTCTGGAAAACAGGGTGGAAGTATCTCAAAAATCTAAAAATAGAACTACCATATAATTGAGCAACCCCTCTTCTGGGTATTCTTAGATACCCAAGGGAAATTAAATCAGTACCTTGGAAATCAGCATCAATTAAAGTTGAATATATGCCCACTCCATCAATCTGCAATTCCAATCCTAGGTTTATATTCAAAATAAATGCATACAAAATATATGTTCAAAAATATTTATACATACAGAAATATTCATAGAAACATTATTTGTAATAGCCTCACACCAGAAACAACTTAAGTGTCTATCAACTATAGGATGGATAAATAAATTGCCACACAAATGTTCTATATACAGCGCTGAAAAAGATCAAACTGGTATTATTTGCAAGAATTCCATAGACGTAATGTTGGACAAGCCAAGAATGAATACATACTGTACTCGTGTCCAGTTTAAACAACAAAGCAAACCAACCTATGGTAACAGAAATCAAAATGGCGGTTACTTTGGATGAGTCATGACTGGGAGGGATAGAAGGGAGACTTCTATGATGTCATTAGGATTCTTTTTGAAAGAGTTTATGTTGCTGTGTTTACTTTGAAAAAATACATTGAGCTGCACCTTTATGATTTACACACTTTCTTGGATACATTGTTATACTTCAATAAAAAATTTCAAATGAAAGCAAAATGTGGCAGCTCTGTGCTAGGGGCTTCCTTCCTATCTGGCGCCTGGGTTATACTGTGTACATGTAGCATCGATTTCTAGCGTTTGCCCTCTTTACCAATCTGGAATTCACCCACTGGTCCCACTTACCCTCTTTCTAAACCTCCCCAGCAGTGGGGGAGCCCAGCCTCTGTCCATGGAGTGAACAACCGAAGGAAAGAGCACGTGTCAGAATTAAGGATAGAGCTCTGCAATCAGGGGTTGCTCAGATGACAAGATCTACAAAGGGTTTTGCCCCATTCAATGCAAAGTGTCAGCACCCCAGAGATCCCTTAGTCATAGAATTTTTCCATAGTCGCATAAAAATGGAAATGCACCTAACTTTGCATCAGCTGCTGCGGAGCAACCTCTTGTCCTTCTGCTATGAGGGGTGACCTAAATCTAATATGAAGAACAGTTCTACAAAGTCATGTTGCCTGGTGAAATACTGATTTATTTAACCCCCTGACATTCAAGTTGCCGTACGTTTTTCTAGCTTATTATTTACTCCGTCACACTGTGTATACACACGAGCGACGTGATATTTCGGATGAACTGGTGTATCGATAGCATAGGAAATTGAAATCAATAGCTGGTGAGATTCTGTTAAAAAATAAACTCGGCCGCTTGACACAAACACTCTTGTCACTTTAAAAAAAAACAAAAACTACCAGTTAATTGTGTTAAATTGGTTTGTCGACAAAGCTTAAACGCTTTCCTCACACTCGGGTGGCTGCTGCTCCATCAAGGGGGAAGTTCGGGCTCTGGAGAGAAATCTCGTTATTGATTACTACACCAAGGGCAATTACCTCGAAACAGAGGCTAGTGGGTAAGACCTTTCTGTTCTTATATAACCTTATGACGGAGGCTGGAGAACACATACAACGTGCACCCTTTCTGCTCGCATGCCCTCGACATTCTGTGAAGTCCGAGGGTCTCTATTATGCTTAGTGCTCACATGCCTTGTTCCACAGGTTTGGTCCTTGTCCCACCCAAAGCATGGGCTGGGACAATTCCCAGTATGCCGGCAAAGTACAGGTCCTCAAGCTTCTCCGGCCTTACTGATTGCAAGTCCTGCATTTGGTTAACAGTGAATGTGCCCCGTGTTTCATAGAGTCCAATATACACTGTTATTACTACGAGAGCAACAACCATTTTTGTTTTGTTTTGTTTTTTTGTTTTTTGTTTTTTAAAGATTTTTATTCATCTATTTGACAGTGAGAGAGAGACAGTGAGAGAGGGAACACAAGCAGGGGGAGTGGGAGAGAGAGAAGCAGGCTCCCCGCTCAGCGGGGCCCGATGTGGGGCTCGATCCCAGGACCCCGGGATCATGACCCGAGCTGAAGGCAGAGGCTTAACCACTGAGCCACCCAGGCGCCCCTTTTGTTTTGTTTTTAACAATATTCTACCTTTTCACATGCCATTATTCTCAAATTTCAAGATTGGCTCCAAACCAGAATTTTTTTTTTCTTTTTAAAGATTTTATTTATTTGACAGACAGATCACAAGTAGGCAGAGAGGCAGGCAGAGAGAGAGAGGAGGAAGCAGGCTCCCTGCGGGGCTTGATCCCAACACCCTGGGATCATGACCTGAGCCGAAGGCAGAGGCTTTAACCCACTGAGCCACCCAGGTGCCCCCAACCCAGAATTTTAACCAGAGCAAGATAATAAGATCTTGAGAACTGGAAGTTTCTGGGCACATAGGTTTACAAACGCACACCGCCCTGTGGTTTGTGGATCATTAAGCGGACGCAGGATGACACGGTGGGCTCACTCTGCCACTAGAGGGCCCCTGACAAATACATGAAACCAAGCAAGCAAGGCTTTCCACAATAAAAAGGCAAACTTTAGGAAAACATGAATTTATTGTGTACATCACAAAAGCATATAAATACCTAATTAGGGCTTTACATGGTTGGAGAGAATTATGACCACACAAGAAAACCCAAGTTTTATTTTTTTATTGATCGACTCACCCACGTCATTAATGGATTCTGTGATCAGACTGAGACCTGAGATCTTTAAATTCACAAGTCTATGCTCTATTCTCTATGTTAAATTTTAGAACATTGCAGAGGTTCAAAAAAGAATAACCTTCTGTTTCTGAGATTTCAGAAAACATCATCTTGCACTGTTGGTATGAAGTAGTGTGTCCCATGTTCCATGTGTCTTCTGCATTTGCCTTTTCCATGTTGTATGTTTTGGACTCCTTGGGCCTGTCTCCGCTCTGTGATAACCAGTTTCTGGTCCCGAAAATCCACCAGCCTTTGTCAGTGTCAGTGAAAGAAACCTCTGTCAGTAAGACAGATAAGGTTGCATTTTCCCTTCAGCTTCACAGAGAAAGCAAATGGCACTGTGCATAGTAAAAACATTGTAAGCAAAACACCTGCGAAAGTAACCCTCTTCTTGAAAAAGGTCTCATTCTAGCTGGTTGACTTAAATACGTTTTGTTGTGAGAACAAAATTGAAATTCCTTTCTTTTCTCCAGAAGCTATAAATACACATGTCTTTCCATTTTTAAGCCAGACAGGAGTCACTAAACTTCCCTTTTCTTACACTTGCATGTGGAATAATGATTTGGATGGAGCTCTTACTTAAACAAAGAGCCTGAAAGTCTTACCTCAATGAATGGTGTGCAATGGGTAGCCTACTGCTGTTTGTGCCACGAGTGTTCAAGTGGCATTCTCTTCTGCCACATACTCACATATTTCTAATCTTAAATTCTTTTAAGTGTGAGGTTTCCTGTGGTTATTGAGAAACGATGGGCCGAAGCTTGGTAATTCCATCTGTTTTCATGACCAATGGGCATCGTTTGGCCATTGACTCAAGGCCGTTGGAGTGCGTCACAGATGAGCCTGGGGTGAGTGTGTTGCTCACACTCTGGGTGGTGTCATCTTATATGCACTGGGCATGGCCTCTGCTCCCTCTGTCTGGGACTCTCCGGGAAATGACTGCTCCTCTGGCCATAGCACACAGTCAACAGATCCAAATTCCAAAATGGAATCACTTGTAAGGACATATATGGTGACCACAGATTTCAAAGATTTTATTTATTTATGTGACAGAGAGAGATCACAAGTAGGCAGAGAAGCAGGCAGAGAGGGAGGCAGAAGCAGGCTCCCCGCTGAGCAGAGAGCCCGATTCGGGGCTCGATCCCAGGACCCTGGGATCATGACCCCAGCCAAAGGCAGAGGCTTTAACCCACTGAGCCACCCAGGTGCCCCGACCACAGATTTCAGAAATGAAAACTGCCTGATTTCTGTCTGCTAGTATCACTTTCACACGAGATCAATGAGCAGAGGGCAAAGAAGGTGAGGAGAGTAGTATTTTCTTTGCTTATCTCTCTCTGTGTCTGCTTCAATCACAGCGCTTGCCCTGATAGATTCTCAACAAGGATTTCCTTCCCTGTGTCCTTCTTCTGCTCGGTGCTGTGCAGATCACAGGAGCAGGGGTAGCTCGTGTTCTGCATGTAAAACCTCCTTACTCCACACAATGTCCAGCACAGGAGGAAAACGGGAGGATAACTCAGTGAATGTGTATTCAATGAATGAATGAAAGAACAGTCTACAAAAAGAAAGAAAAAAAAATGTGACTGAGGCAAGACTAAATGTTTGCAAAATACAAATATAGAAAATAGGCTGCCCAAGGAAGAAAACACTGGCCTCCAATCTTTGACTCAGTCGACCCAGGCATTCAGCCTCTCATATTGGCATGAAATCTAGTAGGAACCCCACTCCCCTAAGACTTAAGTCACTTACAGCAGAACTTTTAGAGATGCACATGTAAAATAAAGAAGCTCATCTGGTGTTATATGTATGTATTTGGAAGGGGAAGAAAAGCATAACACAAACAAAGCACACCTATCATTTTTATTACACGATCTACAGAAAGTAAAGATTTACAAAATCTTTTTAGTCAGAAAGTATATGAAAAAAGATTGATTTTTCCCAAGTGGAGTAGAAAAGGCCCCAGGAGAAACATGAGATTTTTATGTTTATTAAACATGAGCTGAGGTTTTAAGAGGCTAGGAAACAATAACTTGGCATATGTTTCTGTTCCTGAGGCCCTGGGCTTATTCTGGACAGTTGCAGAGTCAACAAAACCTGGGAGCTCTAGTGAGCAGGGTAATTCTTATTACCCACTCCGATCTGAGAGGAGCTTGGGGAGAGTCACACCGCTCAGCCGGGTATCGGAGTCTTCCTCAGCTTTGCAGGGCCCTTTATTGTCTACCCCCTCTAGCTCCAGACGGAATGCAGAGTTCAATGGCTTTTCCATAATGGATATTCACACGGCCATTGGCTCCCTTGTCCGCTCTCCCCAGAGCACAGACTCTTGCCAGCAAACTCTTCTGCGGGCACTTTCTCCTCTTAGCCTGATGCATTAACCAGATTCCAAGCCACCCAATGTTCTCTTCTACTCACAACTCTCATTGGTATAGCCCTTCCAGCTTTACAAGGTGTGAATACATACACTACTCTTTAAGTACAAAGAGAGAACATGAGTGAGCTCGAGAGACCTACAAGGGTCTCAATTCCCAAAGCCCAGCAGGGAGGAACCTGGGTCTCATCACATCTCTCAACCTAAGAACTGGTTTATAGGAAATGCACGGGATGGAGAAATGCGTGACATGAGACCAAGAGGGTTCCGGCAGTTGCATGTGAGGAAATTTCCAGGACGAGTGACCGGGTTTATCTAATAACTGGTGTGCAAGAAGGGGCAGAGGAGCTGTCACAGGTGAAAAGAGACTGAGGAACAAGTCAGTCAGAGGCCCTGTTGGGATATTGCTTGGCTCCCACTTTAAAAATACTCACTGCCTAAAGAGATTGTTCAGGCGATCTTGGAAATTTCAAAACTACCTCAATATAAGAGGATATTGAGGAATTACTGTTAATTTTTTTAGTTAATCTTCATTTAAAAATGATCATTGTTGGAGGCACCTGGGGGTGCTCAGTCAGTGGAGTGTCTGACTATTGATCTCAGCTTAGGTCTTGATCTCAGGGTCATGAGTTCAGGCCCTGAGTTGGGCTCCATGCTGGGCATGGAACCTACTTAAAAATATGATTCTTTTTTTTTAAGATTTTATTTATTTATTTGACAGACAGAGATCACAAGTAGGCAGAGAGAGAGGAGGAAGCAGGCTCCCTGCTGAGCAGAGAGCCCAATGTGGGGCTCGATCCCAGGACCCTGGGATCATGACCTGAGCCGAAGGCAGAGGCTTTAACCCACTGAGCCACCCAGGCGCCCCCAAAAATGATTATTGTTAATCTCTATACAGAGGATACTCTACGTATGTTCAACAATTTGAAATATAAATGGAAAGGAGTATGGTAAAACCAAACAGGTTTGGAGGTGAGCATTTGAGGTGACAGGATGACAAGGTATGGGTGAATCAATGGCAATGACGGGTGGAGGAAGTCAACAGCCCACTGGATTAGAAGTCACTCGTCAGCATTCATGGCAGTCCATGCTAGGAGCAGAATCTCCTATCAGTCCTTGCCCCAACACCTGCTGGTTCAAAATACCAAGTGGCCATAATACAGGGCACTGAGAAAGGGCGTCAGTTTTCAGTGCTTTCCCAGGGAACAAACACACAGAAAACCATGTCGTCATTCTATACTTTCAGAATCCCTTTGCTTAGATAGGCCATGCACACTTTTTCATTCTCACAACATTCTTACAATGCGGGAAAAAGAAAAAAAAAAAAAAGGACAGTAAGACCTATGGAACAAAAAGTTTGTGTTTTATTAAAAGAGGTTGCCAGAAGTTAATTGACTCCCATTCGTCTTTCCAAGCTTAGAAAGAGCCAGCCAAGAGGCCTCTTGGGCAAGGAGGCCGGCCAGGACTCACAGAGCCTGGTGCTGCTGGTGGAGCTTCCTGCTGGTGGCCGAGCCCTTCTCAAAAAACAAACAAACAAACAAACAAACAAACAAACAGAGAAAGGCTGGGCAGCGAACAGTGCAGGGTCAGGACAGCTGCTGGCATGGGAAGGTGTCCCGCCTGCGGAGAGATGGGGCCCCTCCACTGCCGGGCTGCCGAGGGTGTTGGCCTGCCACACTGTTGGTAGGACTCAGAGACTCGGACCCTCCCGCGGGGCTGCTCTTGGCCACCCAGCTCCCGGGCTGGCCTCGGCCTCGCGTTGTCACAGCCCCAGAGAGTGGACAGCCGGTCAGTTCAGCCAAATGTGCCTGCATCTCCTCTCCTCCTTCCCTGAGTCTCATGCCCCAAACAGTCCTCCATGTCCCACTTGCATGATGGGAAAGAGAAACCCCACTTGGTTCTCTGATTTCTGCCCCACCACAAGTTTAAGGACATCCAGGGGCCTCTTCCTGAGGTCCACTTGGCAGCGAGGCACCAAGGAGAATCAAGAAAACTCCTGCAGAGGCTCTGTCCGCATTTCATTTCAACAACATTTACAGTACAGCGCTGTGGGCTAAACACTGAGCCCATCAGAAAGCAGAGCAGAGAAAAACAGTCTGATTTGCACTGGATACAGACAACTGAATTACAAAAAACTCAAGCAAAGCTTTAAAAAATGGACACACTTAAATATTACAGGATTATTATTACAAACACAAAGGGACCGTCAGGGACATTACAAATGAAACGCTGCCTTTAAGCCAAAAGCAAACTTGCAATGGGGCTTTCAAGGCCCGGAGAGGAGTAATTCTCTCCAGGCAGGAGGCTTCCAGAGAAGGAGCTGATGATCCTCAGGGCCTATTGTTAAGTGTTGGACATATCACAGATGAGCCCCCGAGTCTGCTTTACTTCATACACACCTGAAGGAACACCTTGGAAATACTAAAGTACTCTCATCGGTTTTCGTTATTAATACAAAGACATATCAACCCACAGGGTTATCTATCATCTACATACCATGAACCATAGCCATAATTTGTCTTAGCAAGATTAACAGCATAATAAATATTCTTTAAATCATTCTCGAATAATGCTTATTCTACTTGGAAATACTCAAAATGTACCTCAAGTTCTTAACCAGACAGAGTCTCACTTTTGCCCAGTGAATTTTATACTGTGACACTTTGGCATCATGTCATCTCGTTCAGGGAAATTCTAACACAGCTTTATTTTGGCACTGATACCCAGGTTCCTACATATGAATGACCATATTATACTCTGTCCTAAGACTTAGTCTGTTTTCAAGGCTCTTACAAAGCTTGTCAAGGAAAAAATCATCCTATATAGAAAACAGCAACAACTGTACTTTTCTATCTCATTCACGAAGGTCTAGTTTGATTCAGATACCAACCAGAAGAAGATTCTTTCTTTTATCACTTCCATTAAATAAATCCATCAAGACTGTATCTGAATTTAGCATGGTTTCAGGATCTGGGCAATATTGGGTCCCATGATGTCCTGGCTACAGAAGGTGGATCTGAAAAATTTTAAAAGGAAAAAAAAAAGGATATTAAAATGACTCTATGGGGCAAAAGACACATGGTAGATCTAATTGAATGAGTAATTATTATTTTGGAAACACTTTTGCAAATATAATGTTTATTTCTTAAATAAGTTTCCTTTTTTTAATTATAAAATTTTAAGATGCACAAATTTTTATACAAGTTGCAAATTTCAAATTATATGGAAGTTTTAAATGCCATTAAAAATGTAAACTTTGTTTGAAAATTCAAGGGAAAAGGTAATACTTACTCATATCCATATTTTCCAGATATATCTTTCACCATTTCTGCTCCCAACTTATTCTGAGAATGCCCAAACAAATGTTCCTTCCAAATGAACTCAATATTTGTAACATTTCCAACATTAACGTCTGCATCAATTAATTTTGTGTAAGTCATGCCTGGCTTAAGTGTTCCACTATAAACAGAAAGATAAGACTCATAAGCTCACACCGGGTATTCTCGATGTTTAAGTGAAGCCGCATCTATGTGTACGATGAAAGGGAAAGTCATGGCCGCTGGCATCTGCTCACAGGAGATTTATTCTTTTCATTTACATCAATCAGTGTCTTGGAATACTAGGGTTCTGAAGCTTGAAAGGAAGGGTGAGGTAAATGAGAAGCCTGACTAGTCCATGTTGGTGAATGTCTAGAGAGGCATTATCTTGACCGGATCTCCATAATGAAAGGTCTGGTGTTGGCTTTAGAGTCTCAGAGACCAGATTTTATTGAGACCAGGAAATAATCATGCTGTCAACGAGGAGCTAAATTCACAGAAAACTGACCTCTCTGCTCCCAATGGGGAAATGCTTTCTTTTTACTAGTCAAAATGTCCTGCAACTCTCTCCCTGGTAACTTCTTTATCTGGATGAAAAGAATCACGTCACCAAGCTAGTCATCCAAAGGTGTTTTCATAAGCATGGCTACAGAGCAGAGAGAAGTGGATTATCTTGAGGTATAAGGCACATCTTATCCTAACCAAAATTAGACCAGATGTGATTTCCCTATTCCTGCTGTTTTGTTCTTCCATTGTTAATGTATTGTCTAGCTCCTCTCCCTGGAAGATAAGCCCCACAAGGACAGGACCTGTGGCTGTATTCTCAGCAATCAGAACAATTCCTGGCACACAGTGGGCATTTAAATGTTTGTTGGGTGAATGAATGACTATTGCTATTCCTAGGGCCTGTCTTACTCTATTCTATATAGAATTAATTGCTTTAATTATCAGAAGGCAACTTTTCTTCCAGCTTCTTAGGGATAATCTCCCTGTTGCTCTTTGAACTGACTTCACTCAGTGGACCTACTGTGCGGACCTTCACAGCAGTGCCATTAGAAGCCCAGATGACTAACATATAAGCCACAGGAAGGGGCCAGATTCTTGATGTTCAACTGTGAAATAGGAATAGAGAGCACGTGTATGGGTTTATGCGACTTCACTGCAAGGTGGGACATCTAGTGTGACCTTGAATCTTGAATTATTCTTAGAAGAAGATTGGGTGACTATGCAACCAGATGACGAACTACTTCTTTAGATATTTGCAAAAGAAATGCAGAGATGTCAAAATAATCTTACGATTTTTAAAAAAGATTTTATTTATTTGAGAGAGAGAGAGAGTGCTCATGGGCACTAGGGTGAGTTGGGGGTGCAGAGGGAAAGAATCTCAAGCAGACTCCCGCTGAGCACAGAACCCCACATGGGGCTCTGTCTCGTGACCCTGAGATCATGACCTGAGCCGAAACCAAGAGTCAGATGCTCAACCAATGAAGCCACCCAGGTGCCCCAAAATATTCTTTCAAATTTTTAGGTGGATGGGTACTGCCTATCTGTTCCCCCCTGCCCCAGGTCAGAGGCCTTCGTGCAGGGCTCAAACGACCCAGCCTCAGGCACTATCCTGTGGGCCTCAGAGCCGCAGGTACACAATCGATCATATTGAACAACTCCCAGAGAACTAGCTTCATGGAGACATGAAGAACATGGAAAATGAGATGATAGGGAAGGGTATCTGGAACAGAGGAACAGCATGAGTGAAGTCAAGAAGAGAGGAAAGGTGGGATCTAGTCAATGCTAGGTAGTGCAGTCAGGGTAACCTGGTTGAGCTGAAGACCGACGAACCAGATGGTGGGAGATGGGGCTGGAAAGGTGGGCTGGAGCCTGTGCATTCACCAGAGGCCAGAGGATCCCCGACTGAACCCATAGTTGCAGGCAGGGGTGCTGAGGCAAGAGGATTGCACAAAGAGCCAGAATGATTAATCTGCCACCTCATTTGACAGAATAACCACAGAAATCTCTTGTTTTTCATGCTTCTGCCCACTCTTTGGAGATGATGGAAAGCAAAGAGGCAAAAATCTAATCCATTCATTGGTTTGCGAAAAGGTAGCATCTAATTAGCGTGCATAGCCTTAATTCTGAAACGGACTGCAGAACTAAACAACATTAAGTGAAATCTCGAACACAAAAAATGCTAAGGCTGACCAAAGAAAAGATGAAGGGAAACGCAAGATAAAAGGGGACTTTAGCCAAAGGTACACAGTGAATGTCTCTGCTGAATTATTCCCACCTTTGACTATTTCAACACTTGTCCCATATCTGTGGGTGCTACTCAGACAGCTTATTAGGAATCTGGCCATTTACACGAATCTCTTATTCCATAAGTAATTTGAATCTATACAATCAAAACATATGCTCCAATTTGCATAATGTTAATGGACTGGATAATAACTCTTGTTCATTGTCCAGTTACTCTATTATCTAGATCTATAATTTTATGCTATTATTTTCTAACCTCTTCTGTTTGTAGGTAGAACTGCAGAGAAAAGAGTGCCTATGATTTCTCTTTTTATATCTGGAAAGCAGGAAGTGAAGAGAAAAGTCAAATGTGTCGTGACAGCCCGTGGTAATCCGCTGTCGGAAAAGAGTTGAGCTGCTGACTGAGGCAGTCTGAGTGAGTGCCCAGCGCTGTGCCACCTGCGGCTTCCTCGACCTTGGCCCTCGCCTACCTGGTCATCACAAACTCCTCCGCGTTCCCCGTTGTTCCACCTACACGGAGAAACAGGGTCCCTTGAGTGACGTTGTTTCCATCAAGTTTGACAGACAATTTGTGCCTCCAACCTGGAAATTCAAAAAAAGTGAAAATGAAGAGGTGAAAACACGCAAAAAGCATGACCTCCTGGGCACTCGGATGTGAATGCAACTTTCAGCCTTGAACGTGACTGTTCCTGTTCACGAAAACGCATAACTTTATACAGCTTGAGTGACTTTGGTGAAAAACTACATTTAAAAATACATATAAATGTACATGCTTTCATTTTATGAAAGTAAATAGTGTCATGATATTCTTTAAAGAAAATCCTTGGGGCACCTGGGTGGCTCAGTGGGTTGAGCCGCTGCCTTCGGCTCGGGTCGTGATCTCAGGGTCCTGGGATTGAGTCCCATATCGGGCTCTCTGCTCAGCGGGGAGCCTGCTTCCCCCCCGCCCCCCACCGCCTGCCTCTCTGCCTACTTGTGATCTATCTGTCAAATAAATAAATAAATAAATAAATAAAAAGAAAATCCTTTAATCTTCCAGGCATTTTTAGGACTTTTTACAATGGAAGCATGTGCTTTCTTTCGTGTGCTACGCTTGTATTCTGCTGCCTGTGCACTCTGCAGAGCCAGTTTTGACTGGCCATGGTTTAACAACTCATCCAGAGTGAATCCAGAGAACTTAGCAGGCAAGAGGGTCTTGGGAAGTGAAGTGAGTTGTCTCTCCCCGGCCCGCGGAGCTCTGCACTTGGACTGTTCAGTTAGCCCAGGTCTGGGCAGCACAAATCCCTTCTAAGTGACCAAGGGTCACTTTCACAAAACCTGGAATGAATCACATCGTTCATTGTGAATTCTGAAATTGTATGTTTCAGAACACATTGGGAAAAAAGCAATTCTTCCTAAAATTGTTTGAACAAGGTCTGAAAGGGGAAAAACCTCCAGAGAGAATTTTCAATTCCTGAGTTAATCGTTGCCAGAGTTCTTCCCTCCTCAGCCCATCCCCTGCCAGCTCCACAGGGAAACCCCTCTCCCCAGGCTCCCAGGGAGGGCATCCGCACTTTAACCCAGGAGTCCTCCGGACCGTCTCATCTGACCTTTTAGCATATTTTGGGCTGTGGATCCATCCTCCCTTCCTCACTGTCTTTCTTTCCCTGGCTCCTTTTACTGCTCTCTGCATCGGTTTACCTTCTCTCTCTGAAAGAGCCTGAGACCTTTCTCGGTCTCTTTCGCAGGTTCTCTTCCTCTGCTCTTTCTTCTCATTTGACACACTTCTCTTGGGTAATTCCATCGTCCGCCTCCACAGCTCTGATGGCTGTCTGCACACAGGTGTACCTCTCAAGTCTCTGTAGATCACATCAGTCGCCCGTATCTCTGCCTTGTGGGCACACCCCCTCCACCCCCATCCCAAGGCATCGCAAAACCTGGTGAGTTAGAAACTGAGCCCATTAACTCCTTTAAGCCAGTTTTTCTTCATATGCCATCAAGTTCAGCGACTAGAACACCCAGCGAGCCAGAATCATCCTTGACTTCTCGACTTTCAGTATCCCTCACATCCATTCACAGGTTCATTTGGTTTCTACTTCCCAACCATCTCCGTACTCTCTCCCCGTCTCCTACCTTTCTGTCCAGCTTTAATGAGATGTAAACAATGCGGATGTGTACACCGTGACCGTGATACACACTTAATGATATACTGTGAAATGATTAGCGCACGAAGTTAGTTTCCACCCATCACCTTCCGTGGTGGTGAGGCAACACTTGTCCTAACAGGTCGTTCTGCCTCTGTCTTGTCTCCTTCTAATCCATGCAGCAACTAGAATGACTCTTCAGAATGACACCAATCTGATAATCTTAACACCCTTTGGTGGCCTTCCAGGAGCTATAGATAAAGTCCCAACTCCCTATATGGCGCATGTTTCATTATTTGACTTAATTTACGTCTCCTGCCTCATCTCGTATTACTCTCCTCCGGGTCTCCACGGTCCCGGTAGGGGGTTCTTCTTTCTCCCACTCTCTTTCACCTCCAGACATTGGCCCATGCTGTTCCTTCTGCTTGGAATGCTCTCACTTCTTCTCCCTCTGACTCCTCTTTCAGGAATCTGCTTAGAAATCACCTTCCCTCAGAAAGCTCTGTTGATTTGCTTATGGAAGACCCTCCTCTGCACGTCTCTTATCAGAACGTTTATTACCCAGGATTACAACTCCCCACTAGTCTATACTCACTGTTTTGCTTCCTCAGGGCAGCCTCAGCTTCTGGCCCGGTGCCCAGTGATTTAGTAGACACTCAGTAAAAACTGTTGAATTTTTAACGATAAGTACCTTAAAGCATTACAATAAAAAAAAAACAAACTGAGCTATGATACTTACGGGCAAATGGGGAAAGAGACCCAGTGTTTAAAAAATAATATGATCTATTAGGCTGCATATTTTTGAAGTGAAATCTATCAGCAAAATGACCCATTGTTGGGCAACCTTCTTTGGGACAATGGAAGCAATCCCCCTAGGGACAGAAAATAAGAGGTAGGTTAGAAATGTAATTAGTAATGTTGACCTTCAATAAACTCTATATACATTATTAAACTAGAATAAATCTTTGAAATTTAAATAAAGCATATGCATTTAAAAATGACTAAGTTGCCCAATAGGCTACCTTCTCTTCCAAAAACAAAACAAAATAAAACAAAAACAACCGAGGGGGGGGAAAAATGGCCTATTAGAGAAATGAGTAAATGCTACGAATGGATAATCCCCAGAAGAGGATAATGATGTAAAAAGCTGCTCAATCTTGCTAGCTGTCAGCAGTGTGCTAATGAAAACAGCTTACAATTTCCTACTCAGCAGAACTGCAGAAATTAAAACAATGTGCAACACCAAATAGTGGGGAAGATGCGTGGGATTCTCTTTTGGTCCTGATGAGAATGTAAATGGACAGACATGGCAGACAGAAATTTGGTCATGTCAATAAGAGACAGAAATGTGGGGCACCTGGGTGGCTCCGTCGGTTAAGCGTCTGCCCCCTGATTTCAGCTCAGGTCATGATCTCGGGGGGATCAAGCCCCTTGAGCTCTGCATGTCCTTCTCCCTCTGCTCCTTCCCCTGCTTGCACTCTCTCTCTCTCTCAAATAGATACATAAAATCTTTTAAACAAGACAGAAATGTACATATGCTTTGACCATTTCACTTGTATTACACACCATAAAGAAGCTTTCACCCAAGCACAGCAGGAGACATACAGAAGTGTTTACTGCAGAACTGCTTTTAATAATGAACACTGGAAGCAACCAACATGCCTACTGGTAGGGGAATGAAGAAATAAATTGTGACTGATTCCTAGAAAATAAGTACATCAGATCTATTTATACCAATGTAGATCTCAATTCTAAATTTTTTTTTAAGATTTTATTTATTTATTTGAGAGAGAGAGACAGAGTGAGACAGCATGAGAGGGGAGGTCAGAGGGAGAAGCAGACTCCCCATGGAGCTGGGAGCCTGATGTGGGACTCGATCCCGGGACTCCGGGATCGTGACCTGAGCGGAAGGCAGTCGCCCAACCAACTGAGCCACCCAGGCGCCCTCAATTCTAAAATTTAACAACAACAAAAAAAGCAAATCCAGAAAGCTACAGTGTGATGCTATTTATCTGATACATATGGGATTCACCTCAAACCCTGCTTCACGGGAGGGTGCGAAGGGAATGAGAGGGAATGAAATTTTGTCTGTGCATTTTAAGATCTAAAGGAAAACTAACAAAATGTTAACTTAAAAAAATCTGGGTAGCAGTGTTTTAATACTTGTTATTTTAGGTCTTGAACTTTCGGATGTATAAACCATGGACATTTAGGCTAGGATTATAGTAAAGCATCCCATGTAAAACTCTGTTTTTAATAAAGAAAACTTATCACAATAATAAAAGGGCTCATATTTATTAGGTGCTTACCATGTGCCAGGCACTTTTTTTTTTTTAAGATTTTATTTATTTATTAGTTAGAGAGAGCGAGCACAGGCAGACAGAGAGGCAGGCAGAGGCAGAGGGAGAAGCAGGTTCCATGCCGAGCAAGGAGCCGATGTGGGACTCGATCCCAGGACGCTGGGATCATGACCTGAGCCGAAGGCAGC